>JACYXH010000705.1:675000-677500 GCA_026745465.1 Lota lota | reverse complement strand
CTTTCGGTCTTTTCTTCTTTCTTCCTGTAAAAGGTCTGTGTCGGCCACAGCGGTGAACACCTAGCGGTGTCCTCACTCTGTCTCTAACGGTGTCCTCACTCTGTCTCTAACGGTGTCCTCACTCTGTCTCTAACGGTGTCCTCACTCTGTCTCTAACGGTGTCCTCACTCTGTCTCTAACGGTGTCCTCACTCTGTCTCTAACGGTGTCCTCACTCTGTCTCTAACGGTGTCCTCATTCTGTCTCTAACGGTGTCCTCACTCTGTCTCTAACGGTGTCCTCACTCTGTCTCTAGCGGTGTCCTCACTCTGTCTCTAACGGTGTCCTCACTCTGTCTCTAACGGTGTCCTCACTCTGTCTCTAACGGTGTCCTCACTCTGTCTCTAACGGTGTCCTCACTCTGTCTCTAACGGTGTCCTCACTCTGTCTCTAACGGTGTCCTCACTCTGTCTCTAACGGTGTCCTCACTCTGTCTCTAACGGTGTCCTCACTCTGTCTCTAACGGTGTCCTCACTTTGTTTCTGACGGTGTCCTCACTTTGTCTCTGACGGGATCAGGCCTCTGTCTCTGACGGGATCAGGCCTCTGTCTCTGACGGGATCAGGCCTCTGTCTCTGACGGGATCAGGCCTCTGTCTCTGACGGGATCAGGCCTCTGTCTCTGACGGGATCAGGCCTCTGTCTCTGATGGGATCAGGCCTCTGTCTCTGACGGGATCAGGCCTCTGTCTCTGACGGGATCAGGCCTCTGTCTCTGATGGGATCAGGCCTCTGTCTCTGACGGGATCAGGCCTCTGACGGGATCAGGCCTCTGTCTCTGATGGGATCAGGCCTCTGTCTCTGACGGGATCAGGCCTCTGTCTCTGACGGGATCAGGCCTCTGTCTCTGATGGGATCAGGCCTCTGTCTCTGACGGGATCAGGCCTCTGTCTCTGACGGGATCAGGCCTCTGTCTCTGACGGGATCAGGCCTCTGTCTCTGATGGGATCAGGCCTCTGTCTCTGATGGGATCAGGCCTCTGTCTCTGACGGGATCAGGCCTCTGTCTCTGACGGGATCAGGCCTCTGTCTCTGACGGGATCAGGCCTCTGTCTCTGACGGGATCAGGCCTCTGTCTCTGAAGGGATCAGGCCTCTGTCTCTGATGGGATCAGGCCTCTGTCTCTGATGGGATCAGGCCTCTGTCTCTGACGGGATCAGGCCTCTGTCTCTGATGGGATCAGGCCTCTGTCTCTGATGGGATCAGGCCTCTGTCTCTGATGGGATCAGGCCTCTGTCTCTGACGGGATCAGGCCTCTGTCTCTGGCGTTGAGCCACTTCGACGCGCACTCACACGGCCGCACACTGTTCCCTCGCCCTGAAAGGAGAGCATTGTGTCCAACAAAGAGGACGAGGCTTAGCAGAACAACAAGCATATGAAAATCTACCGAAAAAAACGGTACAATAAAATAAATACCAACGGACCATTTGACAGTGGAAATTCACTGGCTATGTAATAAATGTCCGCTTATTTATATATAATACATAATATATATATATTTCAGCCTTCACCTCTTGTTAGGAAAGTAGGAGAAATATGGGAGGTGGGTGGATTGCTGCCAGGCCATCTGCTACCAGAACTTTATAATAAGCCTGCAGTCCCAGAAAACATCTCCTCTCACCACCGTGTCACGTCCAAGCTGTTAGGTCCGGTATGACTTACTAGGGCTAACCATTAACATAGTCATCTGCGTCTGACATGTTGGTATATGCTTACTCAATGCTCATATATCCAGAATGCTGTAGAATTTGTAGCCCTCAAAATCTGCTGTTTCACTAGACACGAATAGGGTTTACAATATAAAATAGCATTTTATACTCCATTTATGGGCCTGTTATCTAAAGGGCAGGATATGGTTGGTGTGTTTCTGCATGTGTTTTGTTTCATGGCTCATAAAGCTATAACTGCGTGATCTTTAGTAAAGGTACTATGTGTTAGAATTAGAAACTCCTTCTCATTACTGGCCCCTTTGGCCGGTGAGTGAACTGCAGCCTGCTCGTGCATTCAGAGCGCTGGCGCGCGAGCTTTGTAGGTTAACAACATAACAATTCATCAAGTAATGCTAGTCATCACCATTAATAAATGTTGTATGAATTCAAAAGTTATGGCGGATCAGACTGTTTCCATTAACCACGACCCAGACGTCACTTCCTTCCTTTTCCCCGGCAAAACCGGCCCGGTTCAGATTTAATAGAGAGTCGGGGGAAGGTCTCATTTGTTTTTATTTTTATTAAATTAAAACCTTTTCATATATTGCCAATTTAAAGTGATGTCTGCGTGTAAGACGTAAATCCCTAAACTAAACCCATTTGAGTATGTTTACATGCGTAGAGAGTAACCAGTTCCTCTCATTTTCCAGTTGAGATGAATTCATTATCCAACCAAACGATTGGCATTCCCGTCCAAACCCATTTACGTGCGACAAGATACGATGCGTGCTATTCATCCATCAGGCAAATTGTGTTT
>JACYXH010000705.1:657500-670000 GCA_026745465.1 Lota lota | reverse complement strand
GCAGGAAAACCCCGAAACTGGTAACGCTGATGAGAAATCGGTGGATTTATTTCCCCAAGCACGACCAAGGCAAAGCGTCCTCAAACATTGATTCAGGGAGACGCGAGACAGGGCCGTTCTGTCCACGTCCCGGGCCCCTGGACTGCTGAGGCTGACCTGCCGGAGGGATGTGGTGTGACTGACGTGGAACTGCTGAGGCAGCTGGTGTGACCACATGTCAGGCCTGATGAGACCGCCTTGTGACAGAACGCCCCGCGCCCCGCGACCTGTGACCTGCGACCCGTGACCCCAAGCCTCACGTCGGCGTCATCCATTTTGTTTTCCTTTTTTATTATCATAATTGTGATCGTCGGGTTATAAATGAGGTGTCAATCAAAAATGACAACACGCTCATCTTTTTTTTATTTTATTTTATTACATTTTGTTTGAAGACACAGTTACAACTTGTACAAATGTTTTACCGCCGTCGGCGTTTTAGACTTTTATTTTCGACTCGAACCCTCCCGTACCGGATGGCCCAAAAAAAAGGCTCCTCCATTCGTGTTTATCCCTCTGCTCTAACGACCCCCCCCCCACGCCGGACCCTGCCCAGCGCTCAACGTAACCCTGCCTCCGTCTTCATCGGCGGGCCCTTACGGTGGATGGTCTCCTAGTCTCTCCTCGTCTGGGATCCTTCGCACGGCTCCTTGCTCCTCCAAACGGAGGGCTCTTCCTTGTACCTTTGAGGGCCTTTTAGGGCCGTGGAGTTTCGTTAAGGGCCTGTGAAACCATCAGAGGCGGTCCCCGTGATTGTAGGTTTTCTAAAGATTAGAAGACCTGATCCCTAATGCAGCGACACACACACACACACACACACACACACACACACACACACACACACACACACACACACACACACACACACACAGATATGTTGAGGGCCTCATGGATATTTAAATGTTTATAATATTTAAGTCTTAGAAATATTTAAATATTAGACATATTTAAGTATTTCCATTTATTTCTAACGAATAGTGTAATACTTCTGTGACAAAATGTAAACATGCCAGTATTTATGTTGCTTTACCCCCAAAGTGTCTCCAAAGAGACTCTGAAATAGACAATGCATTTAAATTCTATCGACATCTTGTCCTTCCTGTCAGGAAATATAGATGACCTCTCCGAATGCCCAGTGACTAAATGACGAAATGTCAATAAGTCAATATTTATGTTAATTCCAGATCAAACCGATCTAGAGTGTACACTGGTCTGACGTAGATCACCCATTGGAATCCATTCTGTCAGCACATCCAGACTGGTTGTTAGAACCATCCCAGTGGGTCAAGGCCAGAGGGAAGTTAGCCACAGACTACGCACAAATCCAAAGGGCTTTATTGACATGGAAAACGTGCATTATTTACAATGTTTAATAAGATACAAAAGTAATACACAAACAGAAAGAATGTGATTGTCAAAAAGTACAGTAACAACAAATCAAAATACATACAGTGAAAAAGTGCGTAAACTAAGACTATAAGACTAGTAAAGTGTCATTTGTAAATCTCCTGTCTTTCTCTCCCTCTTTCTCTCTCTCTCTCGCTCTCTCTCTCTCTCTCTCTCTCTCTCTCTCTCTCTCTCTCTCTCTCTCTCTCTCTCTCTCTCTCTCCCTCCCTCTCTATCTCCATCTCTCTCTCTCGTCTGATTGATGTTCCCACTGGGAAACATCTCTATCTGGATTTATGAGCCTCTTATTATGGTCTGTAAGATGCTCTCAGAACAGCAGTCTCCATTGTATCCCCCCCTCCACCACCTCCACCACCTCCACCACCTCCACCACCTCCACCACCAGCACCAGCTCCAGAGCCCCAGACAGTGTGATAAATAATAAGAATGGATTAGCCTGCGCAGCTCTGATGGACCCGTAATGCTCTGAGCGCTGACATCATGGCTGCCCAGCGTCTGGAGACGGAGCACCACTGGACTAAAAGGTGATGGGGCACACATGCACTCAGAGGTGATGGACTGAAGGATGAACCCCATCTTTTTTTTTTTTTTTCTCATCCGCTTTTAGGTTTGAAATACGTACAGAGTGACGAGAGGCCGGATTTATGTTGTTCTGAAAGGCGTCAGGTCAGTGGCGGATTTGTTTAACTTTAAGAGAGATGCTCAGTGTTGTTGTTAAGTCTGATTCATCTCATGTGAAGAGAGATGTTCAGCGTTGTTGTTAAGTCTGATTTATTTAGTTTTCAGGCAGATGTTCAGTCTTGTTATTGAGCCTGATTTACTTCATGTGAAGAGAGATGCTCAGTGTTGTTGTTGAATCTGATTCATGTCATGTAAAGGGTGATGTCTCTCCTCTGACTGCGCCACAGACTTGTGAGAGAGAATCATATTTTTAGGTCTGAGCACATGGCCTTCCCAGAGATTCACAGTGGGGGTGCTTCGATGCCATGCAGTGCCTGCAGAGCTCACTCTGATGTTTTCACTTGTGCTGGTTGTCATGGAGACCGGCGTCTTCCTTCCCATATTTCATTGCATCTCTCTAAATCCCCCCCCCCCCTCCGCCCCCCGCCCCTCCGCCCCCCCTCCGCCCCCCCCCCTCCGCCCCCCCTCCGCCCCCCCCTCCGCCCCCCTCTCACTATCTCTCAAAGTATCGGCTTTGAAACTGTGCTTATTTTTCTGTGTGCCGTTTACTCTTAGCAAAGCATCCCCCCCCCCCCCCCCCCCCCGAATCTATTCAGGAACTTGTGAATCACACTCACAGGCCATGTGGTTTGGGTCTATGCCATGCGTTGATGCGACGTGCGAAGTGTCCAATGGGTTGTCCAGAATAACAAAGACAATGTGCATCTGGCTTTGTAGAGGAGCGGCCAACAAAGAAAGACTGCATAGCGTCAGCAGCAAGCCTCTGTTCTCACGGGATCGTCCTCACTCCTTTTGTCAAACAGATGAGAAGGAAATTAGAAAAAAATCGATCACATATTGACTCAGGAGAAGTGACCACAAAGTGCACTCCATCTTTACCTCCACCTCCACCTCCTCCACCTTCTCCTCCTCCTCCTCCTCCTCCTCCTCTTCCTCCTCCACCTCCACCTCCACCTCCTCCTCCTCCTCCTCCTCCTCCTCCTCCTGCTATTAGACTTAGAGGAACAGAAATCAGCTTTTTATGGCTACACTTTTGGCTGCGGTATATAATTAATGAGTCAGAGTACATTCACACATGCTAGACAAACACATTTAGGTCCAAGCAAATTGGCTTCGTCTCCCTCCTTTATGCAGGCAGGACCCGGAGACTAGAAAAGGCATTTCTAATTACGTCGGTCCAGCTGAGAAATGTAGTCTCTTCACGGGAACAGCCCTCGGTTTAGCATCCTCACAGAGGCTGAGGTGACCTCAAATCACTTTGACTCTGCCGTTGGTCCGACAAGAATGTGTAGATTTGTTTCGGAAAGAATGGCACGCACGCACGCACACACACACACACAGACAAACACACACACACACACACACACACACACACACACACACACACACACACACACACACACACACACACACACACACACACACACAGACAGACAGACAGACAGACAGACAGACAGACAGACAGACAGACAGACAGACAGACCACCACAGACACACCTACTAACACCACCACCACCACCTACTAACACCACCACCACCACCACCTCCACCACCTACTAACACCACCACCACCTACTAACACCACCACCACCACCACCACCACCTACTAACACCACCACCACCACCACCATCACCACCACCAACACGGTCACAGCCACCATCATCACCACCACCACTAACTCCATCATCACCACCACCACCACCACCACCACTAACACCACCACCACCACCAGCAGCAGTAACATCATCACCACCATAAACCATCCCTCTATTCACAGCTCTACTCCTCGTGGAGGCTTCGTTCTAACTGCGAGACGTGATTGAGGGATGGGCTTCGGTGAAGCGCTGAGAGATGGCTACTCTCTGACACGTGTCTGCATTAGGAACATCAGAAGAGGCAGGGTCAGTTTAGTCTTCAGGACAGAAGCACTTAGTAGCGCTAATAGCATACCTTTTGTGTTAGGAGAAGTGAATTCACACTAATATCTCCTTTGAGTCATTTTAATTACTGCCCTGCATCTTTCTGCTGTGACACTAGAAATGTTACTTCAGGGATAAAAAAAAAAAGCTCCCTTATGTTATTATAATATTTTTTTTGTTTGTTGGCTATATTTATATATTTTCTGCCCAATTAAAATCACTATTAAAACACAAATGTTATTAAGGAACACTTGTTTTTTCATCCCAGATGCCTACTAAATGTTCCACAGCTCCCAAAATAACCTGGTTGTGTGATAAATTATAAATATTAAACACAGTTTCCTTTGAGCACACTTTAAATCATGTGGACAAGGGGGAGGGGAGGGGAATGCATGCTGAGATACACTGATTTACATTCCTAACATCCTAACACATATATAGACCATAGCCTCTAGAAAGTGGTATAGAACGGGGTCATGCACGTGCACCAGCATGGGCCACGTGCACCAGCATGGGCCACGAGCACCAGCATGGGCCACGTGCACCAGCATGGGCCACGTGCACCAGCATGGGCCACGTGCACCAGCATGGGGCACAAGCTCTGCTGTTCATGACTCACCAGCAGCACAATGGCCCTGTGATTGCACTGTGACTGTAGTGCAGGCTTGCCTAAGAGTGGTGAGTGTTTGACTCCCAGCCGGAAGGTTCTGGCTTCATAATGGCGTCCGTATTAATAATCATGACAATACAGCGATAACAATGATCATATAGGATTTATATAGAGCGTTTCTTAGCACCCAACGATGCTTAACAGGATAAATAGAGAAACCTGGGTTCGCCGTTAGTACGTTTGATCGGTGACAGTTTTAAGTTGAATTATGTTTTACAGAAGATAAGCGCGGTAATATTTGGAGAAAAGCGTGGGCTGGATTAAATATGAATACAGCTGAATAAAGCTGTGCGGGCTCTCCTGGGTGTTGCGTAAGAAGGCGGGGGCTCCACATGCCAGGGAGACGGCGACTAAGTGGGGGTGTAAGTGGGTGCCTGGTGGCGTGTGTGTCACCGCACCCTGCTGGGAATCCATCTCCCGTCCCCCAGAAGAGCAGGGGAAATAACAGACCGCTGCTGGTGACAGGACACTGCTGTGGTAACGATCTGTTATCTTTCAGCCGTTGGTCTCCTGCACAAGTTGGGTTGTGACACTATGGACCTCACGGCGTGGTCTTAAAGGCGCTGTAGAGTCGAGCGATGGAAAGAGAGGGCAGAACAGCGCCGAGGAGAGCAAGACTTTGAGAAGAAACATCCAGAAGAAACGTCTCCTCTCCCTCCCTGTGTTTCCCCGCCATTGAGAAGTGTTGCATTTAATGCACGACTGATTGAACCAATCAGGGAAGAGGGGCACTGGTCATAAATGAGCCGAGAGTCTTAAACCGAAATGGTCTCATACAGAGGCAGGCGCAGTCAACTAGAAACTCTGTTCTCCCAGAGCCTCGTACTAGCACTAGCTGATGGACGGCTAATGCTAAGTACACTCAAATAAAGAGGGAAACTAAAATTGTGCCTACAGCACCTTTAGTGACGTGACAAATCCATGTGCGAACAGGATACCATGCAAACCCGGGAAAGGGCCACTTGGTCACACCAAAGTCAACTATAAAGGACACCCCCGTTTTACCACCAGTTGGGCCAGTCCACTCGGTAGGCTGGCGGACCCATAGATCTGTTCATGACAGCTCTGGGTGGACACTCCTATTTGTGATGTCACCAAACACAAAAAGAAGACCCACTAGTCGACTAGGAGAAGGGCAAACTACAAGGATTGTTTCGCAGATTGCGTTCTAAAATATTGACCATGTGTTTGATGCCTTCTAGGTCCCGGAAGCCTCTGAAGAGGCCAGGACATGGAAGGACCTGGAGGCGACTGACTGGGGAGCCCAGACCACGCGCCTCTGACGCCCTGGCTCCAGACGTCCAGACGTCCACTCAAGTCCTCTTCCCACAGTCCCTGTCTCAAAGGGGTTGGCCGTACCCACGTGACGCAACACTCCCCCTCCCCTCGCGCCCTCTGAACGACAACACGGACCTCTCCCAAATCCAGAGGGGGAGACCGAGACCTTGAGCAGGACCACAGAAGCGGCCGCCCCCCCCCCCCCCCCCCCCCCCCCCGGTCGCTCAGCGGTGCAACAGGGGCTCTACACGGTGGAGAAGACATCCTGGCAACACAAAGCACAGCTGCAGCTCAGCCAAGGAGCAGGAGCGGAGAACCAGGAACCGAACCATCGACCCGGGACGCGGAGTGAAGCCTCAGCGCAGGACCCTCCCGTTCCCGCACGATCGTCCCACACCCGGCTGTCGACGGAGCTTCAGAGAGGGGGGGGGTGGGGTTGGGGGGAGCAGAGAGTGAGGACTGGGGCGTGAGGGGGTGTCTGTCAGAGAGCTGGTGGGTACGTGCGCGGAGGGACGCACAAGCCTCTGAGTCTCTCAGAAGGTTCTGGAACAGCCGCAGCTCTCCGGAGATCTGGTAAGAAGTTTGGAAATGCTCTGGAGCTTTCTGGACTTTCATAAAGAAGTCTGTGAAGTTTGGTTTGGCAGAATCCCCCCCCCCCCCCCCAACGTATGATACATGGACAAACAATAACCTCATTAAGTTAACGAACACAAGCAGTTTTAAAACCATAACATCGTTGTGTAATCATGAAATAGGGCATTTGTGTCCATGTTTAGCGATCCACACTACCCTAAAGGCATAATTGCTTTTATTTTTATGCATCCACTTTTCTCTATGATGCATGTATCTGCTAATTCTTCTCAGCTCTCCGCCAGATTAATGTTGGTTGGAAATGGAACAATTTTAGCGTAGCACTGTTCGCAAGAGGGGAAGTGAATCTGCAAAGGCAGAGGTGTCCTCCTACTGTCTGTACTTCAAAAAGGCACAAAAACACACATTAATGAGACGCTCGTGTTTACATGCACTGCGTGTAAGCAGCCTCAGACCTCAGCGCGGAGCCATTAGCTGCTTTCAACTTGCTAGACTCAGTGGGCGCTCAGAGCCTCAAACACACACGCTGCTCCACGCCTGAAGGACAGCCAGAAACCAAAAACAACGAAGTATCAGGAAAAACAACGACTGCTCTTAACCCACACCTGGACGTGAGCTTCCACACAAAACACAACAACACTTTACTTTGTTCAGTTCCAATGGTTTTCTGTGTTGCTTTTTTCGGAGATGGAATAAGAGCAGTTATATAAGATACGACGTTATCAATCCCAGGAGGGAAATTCAGGTATGCTCAGGCATTTGGTTAAATGAGGAGATCACCCACTTTCCAGAGAGAGAGAGAGAGAGAGAGAAAGAGAGAGAGAGAGAGAGAGAGAGAGAGAGAGAGAGAGAGAGAGAGAGAGAGAGAGAGAGAGAGAGAGAGAGCCTGAGAGAAAGGGAGGCAGACAGAGAGAGAGACAGATTGGTAGAGATGGATGGTCGCTACCGGCCACTACACATTTCAACTAGAGAATGTCAGTGTTTACTAGTTGACATTCCAAAATCCTCACCGGCTGTAAGACACTGCGACATTGACAAATGTAAATTCACTGTCATTGCTGACATTAATTCCCGGTCTCTTTTTATTGACTAATCTAAAATGACTTGGCCATGAAAATGTTTTTTAATGCATAGATAGGGTAATAATACGCTGACGGAAGCTTGGCACCCAGAACCTAGCAAACATGCGCTCAGCATGTGGTGGTTATTTATTCATAGGCTGGCTTCATTTCCATTTAAATATATTTGACCTATGAGGGACATCCTTACTGTTGGTGTTTACTTCCAGAGAATGCAAACAGCGCTGATGAGTTCTCTCTCAGAGGAACAATACAGTGTATGTGTGTGTTCGTGTGTGTGTGTCCGTGTGTGTGTGTGTGTCCATGTGCGAGTTCGTGTGTGTGTGTGTGTGTGTGTGTGTGTGTGTGTCCTAGCCAGTTTGTATGTGCATTTCAGAAGTTTTCGCTTCCATATGTTTGCATGCAGGTGTGTGTGTGTATGTGTGTGTGTTTGTGCCACACACACTCACAGGGGTTTATGTGAGTGTGTGCATGCATACTCTTGTAATGTCTTACATTGTCTCTCTGCTTCTATGGTCCCACAGAGTCTCTGCTGACTGAACCTGAGAGAGATAGAGAGACAGCAAGAGGGACACACATACACAAGAGACAAAGAGAGACAGAGAGAGAGAGACGTACACACACAGACAAAGAGAGACAGCGAGACAGAGAGAAACACACAGAGACAGAAAGCGAGAGATACATAGAGAGAGAGAGCGAGAGAGAGAGAGAGAGAGAGAGAGAGAGAGAGAGAGAGAGAGAGAGAGAGAGAGAGAGAGAGAGAGAGAGAGAGAGAGAGAGAGAGAGAGAGAGAGAGAGAGAGAGAGAGAGAGAGAGAGAGAGAGAGAGTGAGAGAGAGAGAGAGAGAGAGAGAGAGAGAGTGTAGCTCCTCTCTTCTTCTTCTTCTACTGATGGTGGTTTCTTAAGTGCCACCAGCTGGACTAGCAATGAACATTTAATGAATCCTTTTCAAAGCTGCCGCACATTTAAGATTCAGATACACCCTTTTTAGAGAAGCCCTCACGCACAAGTCGTTTGTACCCACCTTTGAACATATGAGGCTGTACACATAAGATCATCGAATCAGGCATCGATCCGTACTCCAAACTACGACAGGATCAACCAGATAAGGGTTTGGGGTTTGGGGTAAGGGTTTGGGGTAAGGGTTTGGGGTAAGGGTTTGGGGTTTGGGTTTGGGGTAAGGGTTTGGGGTTTGGGGTAAGGGTTTGGGATTTGGGGTTAGGGTTTGGGTTTGGGGTTTGGGGTTTGGCGTCTGCATCTCTATACTTCGTTCAGAGTAAATTGACCAAGCAGCAGAACCTAAGATCAGGAGCTGGGGGCGGACGCCGGGAGATGAAGCAGTTGAAGCGTTGCTTGGACGCGAGCGTGGGACTGAGTCCATAAAGACACGCTTAGCGTCCTGATGGAGGCTGGCTCAGACGTCTCCTCATCACAAGAGACGCGTGTCCCGACTCGATTCCGTCAATGAACTCATCTCTCACTGCAGACGCCAACCAGAACAAAGCTAGCTGTGCATACCCAAAAGGCCATCCTTCATGTCCACATGGTGTTGAGAAGATGTTCTCCCTGACCTTCTTGTTCTGTAGCTCTCGGGACGGCGGTCGATGCGGCCGGCTGTCCTCCTCTGCCGTCTGCGTGTCCGCGGCGAGGCCGGTGGCCATGAGGCTGGTGGTGAAGGCCGTCGACAAGATGAGATGCTTCCGGAAGCGCTCCACGCTCCCGATCCTCGCCTTCCTCCTCACCTTCCTCCTCTTCTTCAACCTCTACATGGACGATGAGTATGTGCTGGTGAGTCAGCGGAACGGCCGTGTCTGATGTGCTGAACCCCACCCTAGCGTTGAACCCCACCCTAGCGTTGAACCCCAACTTAGCGTGTGTTGAACCCCACCCTAGCGTTGAACCCCACCCAAGCGTTGAACCCCAACTTAGCGTGTGTTGAACCCCACCCTAGCGTTGAACCCCAACTTAGTGTGTGTTGAACCCCAACTTAGCGTGTGTTGAACCCCACCCAAGCGTTGAACCCCAACTTAGCGTGTGTTGAACCCCACCCTAGCGTTGAACCCCAACTTAGCGTGTGTTGAACCCCACCCTAGCGTTGAACCCCACCCTAGCGTTGAACCCCACCCTAGCGTGTGTTGAACCCCACCCTAGCGTTGAACCCCAACTTAGCGTTGATGCTACCATCGGTGTAGCGGACTGCTCGGAGGTTCCACCGTGCCGCTGCATCCAATCAGATTACAGCTTTGTTTGGCCGTTGTAAACCCACGGAATCCTCACAAATCCTCCAAACATGGAGTCTACCTGTAGGCGTCCGCGAGCAAGTTCCCCTTATCTTCCACTCTCCTCGGATAATAGGACGTATTCAGTCGCTTTGGATGATCAATAGTCAATCTTAGCACATCTTAGCGTATCTTAGTAGATCGTTTCACTCTGAAAACGAAGGCTTTCGTACTCTGCACCTCGTCCTTACATCATCCATCACCCAGGGGGGAGGAGTTGAGTGGATGCTCTCACAATCTGGAATCTGCAATCCATTCCCTAAAACGTTGCGAAGGATGAGGGTTGTGATGTCATCCATGCCACATCCCCTCTCACTTCAGACGAGGTATATTTAGCTCTCTGGAAGAGCCCTAGTGGGGCAGGGAACTCCGAAGGGCTGGAGATGATGATAGCACCTCACATGAGATGAGGATGACGATGATGATGATGATGATGACGTGATGATGGGGATGATGGTAAACAGGTTAGAAAAGGGCGGCAAAGACTCACATCTGGAAATACTTTTAAGGCTTCTAAGTTAATAGCAAAATAGACAAAGTATATAGCCGTATCTGAATATCATTCAACAACTCCTTTTTCTTATCTAAATGTTTTGGTTGTTGTTTAGTGATTTCTGCTTGGCGCTCTGGTTCCTCCGTTATGTAAACGGCGTGTGTGTGTGTGTGGAGACGTGAATGACGGCGCCGGTAGCTGACGGGCTGTCCTCCTCTCCGCAGGAGGCGGAGAGACGGCCGCTAGGCGAGACGCTGCCGCCGCCGCCGCCACCGCCGCCCCCGGACAGAGACGCGCCTGGGCTCCGGGACCTGGCCAACTCCTCCGGGAGCATCAACGTGACGTACCGCTACCTGGCGGGCCTGCCCCTGGCCTGCAGGAGTGAGTGGCCCCCCGGAACCCCAGAACCACAGAACCCCAGAACCCCAGAACCACAGAACCACAGAACCGCAGAACCGCAGAACCCCAGAACCACAGAACCCCAGAACCCCAGAACCCCAGAACCGCAGACCCCAGAACCCCAGAACCCCAGAACCCCAGAACCCCAGATGGAACCGGAACAGCTCTGTTCTGTCGTCAACGTTGTTTTATCATAGTTTAATATCTTACGTAAAAATACAGACTACTAACTACTAGACTACTAACTACTAATACTACTACTAATAATAATAATAATAATGATAATACAACTAATACTTTTTATTTGAAACACCTTGAATGACACACAGACACTTTACATACATTTTAAAACAAACATTTTACCAATTAATTAATTAATTTTACCAATTAAAAAAGGTCTATATATATATATATATACTGTATGTATATATATATATGCACATATACATACATACATACATACATACACACATACTTGCATGCAAACGGTATCCCACGTCCAAAAATAATAATAATAAAGAATAGCTATCAATAACCTAAAATAATAGAAAACAAAATAACACGTTGATCAAAATCTGAATGTACAGAACGTAAAACATGTGAAACACACAAACTTGGTGCAGAAGACTTGGATCGTTTATCTCAACAATGTGCTGCAGGCCGAATGTTCCTCTCTTATCGTCTAAGAACTCTCAAGGACAAGGACTTTAGTTGAGTCTGGTTGATTGACGAGTCGAGTGTATAACGCGATGACTGACAACCCGGGTTTAAATCCCACGGTTGGCTTCTTGTTCTTTTTGTCATTTCTTTCTACAAATGTCTTTTCTTCACAGAGTTCCTCACCATCGGCCTGTCGTCCGTCAGAAGGAAGAAAGGGAATTACCTGGTGGAGACCATCAGGTCCATCTTCGACCGCTCGAGCAACGCGGAGCTGAAGCAGATCGTGGTGGTGGTCCACCTGGCGGACTTCGACCCGGCGTGGTGTGAGCGCCTGGTGCAGGAGATCACCCGCAGGTTCTCCCACCACATCGTCGCGGGGCGCCTGCTGCTCATCCAGGCTCCGCAGGAGTACTACCCGTCTCTGGACGGGCTGAAGAGGAACTTCAACGACCCGGAGGACAGGGTCCGTTTCCGCTCCAAACAGAACGTGGACTACGCCTTCCTTCTCAACTTCTGCGCCAACCTCTCGGACTTCTACGTGATGCTGGAGGACGACGTGCGCTGCTCCCGGAACTTCCTGACCTCCCTCAAGAAGGTGATCACCTCCAGGGAGGGCTCCTACTGGGTGACGCTGGAGTTCTCCAAGCTGGGCTACATCGGGAAGCTCTACCGCTCCAGGGACCTGCCGCGCCTGGCCCACTTCCTGCTCATGTTCTACCAGGAGATGCCGTGTGACTGGCTCCTCGTCCACTTCAGGGCTCTCCTGGCCCAGAAGGACGTGATCCGCTTCAAGCCCTCGCTCTTCCAGCACATGGGCTACTACTCGTCCTACAACGGCGCGGAGAACAAGCTGAAGGACGACGACTTTGAGGAGGACGCGGTGGACATCCCCGACAACCCCCCCGCCAGCCTGCACACCAGCATCAGCGTGTTCGAGAGCTATGACGTCGCCAGGGCCTACAGCAGCGTGGCGGACGAGTACTTCTGGGGGAAGCCCCCCGTCACCG
>JACYXH010000705.1:625000-652500 GCA_026745465.1 Lota lota | reverse complement strand
GTCAGTCAATGCACCCCATGAGTGCGGCCTGACCCCGCCCCAGAATCAGCCTGACTCAAACACACACTCCACATCTCACACATCAGACCATCCCGTCTGATTTGTGAGACTGGCGGCATGGTTTGATCTCCCAGACCGGTGTTGTCTTTAATAATTTGCATAACTCCTCCTCCTCCTCCTCCTCCTCCTCCTCCTCCAGGGTGAAGCAGCTGACGGATGAGGAGGAGTGTTGTATTTGCATGGATGGCAAGTCTGACCTCATCCTGCCCTGCGCACACAGCTTCTGTCAGAAGTGCATCGACCAATGGTAGGACGGCTCAACACACACACACACACACACACACACACACACACACACACACACACACACACACACACACACACACACACACACACACACACACACACACACACACACACACACACACACACACACACACAACGTCACGTTATTGTCTGTCTTTATTAAGTAGCGCTTTTATTCAAAGGGACTTACAGTGAATTCAGATGCACACCAACGCACTCACACACACACACACACACACTCATATATTTGCTTTTGCTTTTAGAATTGTTCAAATTTTAAGATACGATTACTAAACCAAATCCTTTCAGAAAATAGAAATAAAGTAAAAAGGTAGATAAAAACTAAAGCAAGGATAAACAAGAGACTTGAGCCATTACGGCGATAGTTCCAGAGGTTTTTGAAATGAACCCCGCCTCTGTTCCACTAGGAGCGGCCAGAGCAGGAACTGCCCCGTATGTCGTATCCAGGTCACCGCTGCCAGTGAATCCTGGGTGATGTCCGACGCCCCCACCGACCACGACATGGCAAACTACATCCTCAACCTGGCAGACGAGGCTGGTCAGCCCCACAGTCCGTAGAAACACCACCCACCCCCAGCCCCACATACCCACCCCCATCCCCAGCCCCACCCCCACATACCCACCCCCCACCCCCACAACCCACCCCCCAGCCCCACCCGCAGCCCAACCCCCCACCCCCCAGGCCCACAAACCCACCCCCCACATACCCACCCCCATCCCCACCCCCCAGGCCCACAAACCCACCCCCCCAGCCCCACAAACCCACCCCCCAGCCCCACATCACAGCTGGTTCATTATTTCCTCAAATTAGTGCTATTCGTGCAAACGAGGCCTTTACTTGCATCCACACCTGCAGAGCTCCGTGGTCCTTCTGCGTAGAGTTACGGCATTCCTTTAGCCATCCAGAGAGCGCGGAGATCTGCAGCGAGCGCTCCCCTTCCCGCGGTTGACGGGTCGGTGTAAGTCGCTCGTTAACCCTCGTTAACCTTCGATATGTTCGTTAGGCCCGTTGATAACTACTCCCGTGCGGTCAGGTCACATTGAGTTGACCTCACAGGAGTACCAACGTACTACAAAGTGTTTAGGCTAAGCACAGTGAACTGAAGTATTTCCATTGGGATCCCTGCGGGCCATCATCAGCTCTTATGGTCAGTCAAGTGTAGCGCTAACGCTACGCTACGCTTCGTGCGCCTACACGTAGCACACGCTTATGTCAAAGGACATGTCTTCATGGTGTGAGATGTGTGACATGAGCCTGTAAGTACTGTAGGAAAACTACCGCGTTCCGAGTACCGCGTTCCAAGTACCGCGTTCCGAGTACCGCGTTCCAAGTACCGCGTTCCAAGTACCGCGTTCCAAGTACCGCGTTCCAAGTACCGCGTTCCAAGTACCGCGTTCCAAGTACTGTAGTACAGGTACTGTGTTCCAGGCCCAGAACGGACGTTATATATTTCTTTAAGGAGTCTAGTTGATTAATCAGGTAAGAAATGATCTTGCTTTGACGTAATTCAATTCAACAATTGTTAACTTCAATAACTGCTGGAAGGAAAGAAACGCAATTCTGATCTTTTGTATTTCCAATTCTTTTGCTTTTCTTTAAAGTAATTTTATGTTGAGCTCTTTTTTTTTATTAAGAACGGTGGATATTACTGCACTCTGATAAATTGTGAACACATTTAACTTTAATATTAGATTTAGTATAAACAAGTTTAAAACAAATCCATCTAGAAATGTAGAAATCTTTTGTTCATTTTGTTGGAAGAGTTGCTTATTGCTTAATGGAAAATGAAGTAAACCTGTGGATGGGAGATACCAGTTGTATATTCTGAATTTATAAACAAAATAGCAATCTTTAACAATACGTTTGATCCTTCAGATGATAATAAGTCAAACACATTCACGTACAGTAGATCAATTTATTTGATTCATTATAACTATGGTTTGTTTAATCCAATTAAACAAACCATAGTTTGACCTTGTAAAAGCTACTAATTCTTTATTCTACTGTTTCTGAAAACAATTTATTGAGAAGGTCCAGATATTCTATCGCTAGGGTGCAGTTAGCGCCTCAGAAATTCATGGTAATGTTTTATTTTAGGTTTGGGAGTTTCACAAATTACAACTGAGGTGACATGGCTGTACATTGACTAAATGTGTACTTTAACTAACTAATTCTGCATTGTTGGTTTGCACCAAGAGATACACCTTCTTGCACTTTAATGGATTGTAATGGATTTTAAATAAAGTGTTGTGTGTGTTTAACGAAATTGTTAGTTTGTTTTAACTTATTAACGATGGATACGCCACCACAAGATGATTATAGGATCTGTCCGCTAGGTGGCAGCAAACTCAAACAAACCGAGTGCCCTGAATATTGACAGGTCTGATGTGATCAGAGCTGCCAACTCTCAAGCATTGAGAGTGAGACTCACTCAAATGACTCACTCTTCACACCGCCTACTACTCACTCAAATTACGCGCTATTTCGCGAACCTTTTCAATAATATAACCGCGTATACGATCATACGATGCGCACAAGGCTCGGTTGTCAACCATGTCTTTAAAAGCTGACGCGACCGCACGCAGACAGTCACACCAGCTCCACTGTAAAGGGTGATCTACATTGCTTTGTACGGTGAAGCACTTCATGGTGCATTACAGTGCACCTCGTAAACTCAGAAATGTGTACTCGAATGGCCACGAAAGTTGTTTGAAACGGGAAAGATTCGATTTTCTCTCTTATTTCCCTTTGTTGAAATACATACCTACGTCTTACCCAATATGCATGCGTTGCTGTGTAGGCAGATATAGAAAATTCATTAAATAATCAAATTGTTTTCTACAAACTCCACCGTATTCTCGTTGGACATGTCACCAGGTACTCGTTGGACATGTCACCAGACATCTGCGATGATTTTCAAGTTGTTTTACTGAATGACTTTTTAATAATTAGATGCTGAACTCATCCCCAATATGTATGCATTACAATATTGGCAGATATAAAAAAAATAGATTTTTGTAATAATTAGATGCTAAAGTAATCCTCACACGTATTATATTGTTTATTACAATGCATATATGTAGTAATGTAAGGGTTGAAGTCCAGCTTATTTTAGTAGTCTTTGGACCATAATCATTGTGGGAATTTAATATCAAATATATCTTCCAACCAGTTCATTCACAACGACTTGGTGGTGGCGTGGATATCGCTATCTGTTCTTATTCCCAGAGTCACTGGTTTGAGTCCTACCGTTACAATCAGGACTACATTTCTTTATTCTTAAAAAAAACGGGGGGGGGGGGGGGGGGGTCGGGATTAATTCAAGACAAGTTAAGTAACTTTGAAAGTGTCTTGAACAAAGTTGTAACTTTCAAAGTGTCTTGAACAAAGTTTGGTTCTGACACCCACCTCTGTATTGAAGAGGTGGGGGGGACACCGAGTGCCCAACCCCCACGGACATGACGCACAACACTCGTTTATCTTGTGTACTCAAAAGCCGACAACCGACGCCACGCCCCTTCACGCCACGCCCCCTTCACGCCACGCCCCCTTCACGCCACAGCGATCGGTCCATTTATCGCACGTGACTAAATTCAGATTGAATGGTTTGGATTAAGCCAACTGCAGAATGGAGCTGGCCTTGCTTGGATTTTAATCACTTTTATTGTACTGCATTACAATTGTACCGATTCAATGAGGATTTAAAATTTCATACAATGGCTGACAAAGCATCAAAGTAAAGATCGGCAAAGCATTAAATACACCGATTATTTCCAATGACCAAAGCAGTGTAATTAAACGACCTGCTAAAGGCCAAGTAGCCCTTTGAGATTCAGAGCTGTAAAGTAGCTAGTCCAACATATGAACACACGACCATTTCCTTCGTCAAGAACACGGTTATTCATGGCGGACGCGTTTCCGTGGTGACGGCGGGGCCTCCAGGGAGAAGGCCGTAGGGGAGATGGGGCGGGACCCGGGGACAAAGTGGGTCTCGTACTTATCGATGTAGGGCTTGGCCACACTCCACACCTGAACGGGGAGAGAGAAACAATGAAGCAGACCTGAACCTCCACCCGTACCCCCACCCACCGTCACCCGTACCCCCACCCACCGTCACCCGTACCCCCACCCACCGTCACCCGTACCCCCACCCACCGTCACCCGTACCCCCACCCATCGTCACCCGTACCCCCACCCGTCCGTCACCCGTACCCCCACCCATCGTCACCCGTACCCCCACCCGTCCGTCACCCGTACCCCCACCCACCGTCACCCGTACCCCCACCCACCGTCACCCGTACCCCCACCCACTGTCACCCGTACCCCCACCCGTCCGTCACCCGTACCCCCGTCCGTCACCCGTACTCCCACCCATCGTCACCCGTACTCCCACCCATCGTCACCCGTACCCCCACCCGTCCGTCACCCGTACCCCCGTCCGTCACCCGTACTCCCACCCATCGTCACCCGTACTCCCCTCCTGTCACCCTGTACCCCCCCCCCCCCGTCACCCGTACCCCCCGTGGACCGACGGGACACCTGCCTTCTGGTCGAGCAGCAGACGGTGGACGGCCTCGATGTCCGGGGACATGAATCTATCCTTGATCCACGGCCTGGGGGGCGGGGGGGGGGGGGGGGGGATAAACATTAACCATGGTGTCTCGTGTGCGGTGGAACGTGTGTGTACCTTGGCCGGGCTGTACCTGACCACGCTGCGCACCAGGTCATAGACCTTCTCCAGCGGCGTGGTGGTCCGCAGGGGCCGCAGGAACTCTATGCCCTGGCAGGCGGCCAGCAGCTCTATGGCTAGGACTGGAAACACACACACACACACACACACACACACACACACACAGGGTTCATAACGCACACACACACACACACACACACACACACACACAGTGTTCATAACGCACACACACACACACACACACACACACACACACACACACACACACAGTGTTCATAACGCACACACACACACACACACACACACACACACACAGGGTTCATAACACACACACACACACACAGGGTTCATAACACACACATACACACAAGGTTCATAACACACACACACACACATACACACACACACACACAGGGTTCATAACACACACACACAGGGTTCATAACACACACACACACACACACACGGGTTCATAACACACACGGCTCATTCAACACACACGCACACATGGTTCATTCAACACACACGCACACAATCATTAATTTAAAACGCACACACAAGTGAGATAGCTATTAAAACGTGTAACAAATTCAAAACACGTTCCCTCTAGAGCCATTTGTCCGCTCTGGGCTACAGTAGAAACATGGCGGTGCAAGATGGCGGCCTCCGTGGAAGAGGACCCGCTCCCCATGTAGATACGAAGGGTTCATTCGAAGGTAAGAAAAACACGAGTCTTATTTTCATGGGATTACACTAATTAAAACCCCACTACGGGGCCCCCACTACGGGGCCCCCCTACTCCCCCACGGTCCCTGGCAGCCTACCCTGCTCCACGTGCTCCACCACCCGCAGGGCCTTGCGGGCTGCCCAGCCTCCCATGGAGACGTGGTCCTCTGTGGCGGCGCTGGTGGACAGAGAGTCCACCGAGGACGGGTGGCACAGCACCTTGTTCTCCGACACTAGACGACGGTCAAGAGCCAGCATGGGGGGCGGTTATTGTTTTGAGCGTTCCCACAACAGAATGCTAAATACAAATGAAGAGTAGATTAGATAAATACGATTGAATGGATGCAAGCGATAAACTAAATTAAGAAAGATGTGATTAAAGCTTTGCTTTGAATTGTCTACAGTCTGAACTTCTAGTATCGCTAAGGTACAGATAAGGGAGTCTGGCAGGTGATAGAAAAGACTAATGTGCTTTATGGTATAAACTAATAACTGGTGTAAACCAGTTTCAAACCCCTATTGAAAGATTTTGCGTTTAAGTACAGACACAATATTTTCATGTATTTTACATGTCAATCTTTCAATGAGCTTCAATAAAGTCTGACTTCTTTTATTACATTTTAAGTGTCAAATAATAAAAAGGATGCTTTGCATGAACGTTGCATGTGATTGTTTTCTTATCCTCCACTAGGGGTTAGAGTAAGTACATACTGTTTAATGTGAACATCTAGTGTTTTCTTATCCTCCACTAGGGGTTAGAGTAAGTACATACTGTTTAATGTGAACATCTAGTGTTTTCTTATCATCCACTAGGGGTTAGAGTAAGTACATACTGTTTAATGTGAACATCTAGTGTTTTCTTATCATCCACTAGGGGTTAGAGTAAGTACATACTGTTTAATGTGAACATCTAATGTTTTCTTATCCTCCACTAGGGGTTAGAGTAAGTACATACTGTTTAATCTGAACATCTAATGATTGTTTTCTTATCCTCCACTAGGGGTTAGAGTAAGTACATACTGTTTAATCTGAACATCTAATGTTTTCTTATCCTCCACTAGGGGTTAGAGTAAGTACATACTGTTTAATCTGAACATCTAATGTTTTCTTATCCTCCACTAGGGGTTAGAGTAAGTACATACTGTTTAATGTGAACATCTAATGTTTTCTTATCCTCCACTAGGGGTTAGAGTAAGTACATACTGTTTAATCTGAACATCTAATGATTGTTTTCTTATCATCCACTAGGGGTTAGAGTAAGTACATACTGTGGCACAAGCTGAACGAAAACAATGTTTCACCGAGTTTTGGTTGGAACGAAAAGCCAAAGCAGCCTCCTGGAGACTTTGACCTCCAAACGCTACGGAGGGGGGGGGGGGGGGGGGGTTCATGGGTGACAGCGGGCGGAAGCCTTGGCACGTACCCAGAGACGCAGCGGTGCAGTGGGCGATCATGAAGCCCGAGTTGAGGCCGCCCTCGTTCACCAGGAAGGCGGGCAGCTCGCTCAGAGAGGGGTTGCACAGTCTCTCGATGCGCCTCTCGCTGATGGAGGCCAGCTCGTGCACGCCAATGGCCAGGTAGTCCAAGGCCTGGCCGGAGGAACGGACGAGAGGGGGGGAGGGGGGGGGGCACGAGAGGACCGGGAAGGACGAACACAAATCGGTGGTCATTGTGTCGGTCCGCTCGTATGGAAACCGTAGGTAAAAAAGGTGTGCAATGGATGACTTTAAAAACAATGAATGGACTCAATCTCTCCTGTTGTTCACCTAGCCTCGGATGGCCTCGGATCTCCCTGTGTCGTTCCTTTTTTTGTAGCTACATTTCAATGTGTATTCCTTTTATTTTTGAGGATTCAACACCAATTTAGTGCACTGTAGTGAGTAGTAAAATGCTCTTCTCACAGTAGTGAGAAGAGCATTTTTGTTTTGATGTAATGTGCATAAGTTGAAGGATTGGGAAAGCCATTCCATACCTTAGCAGGATACTCGCCATGGAAGTTCCCCCCAGAGATGGTTTCCCCTCTCTCTGCAAACACCATCTTATCGACCATTTAGGAAACTAATACTTCTTTAGGGACATGTAATGATGCAAAGAATAATTACAAACCACATACTCTGAATACTGGCTCTACACGTAAACGCTAAATGTGACAACCTGTGTTGCTAAGCAACGTTGCCTAAGGATACAGGGTTATCAGTCGCACTGTTAATTTCTGTGTTAATGATGTTCTTGACAAAGTGGATGGTGTCATTTACAATCCCATGAACCTGCGGCAGAGAGGAGACATGCATGAGAAGTGCGACCACGCCGCCCAGACGAGGCCGCTCCTGCTGAGGTGAGTTCGGGGTACCTGGGGGCAGCAGCGCATGGTGTAGGCGTCCTGGACCCGGTCACAGAACCGGTGGCTCTCTGGGGAAAACAAGCAACACTCAAAGAGCAGATGGCCACTCGTCCTTATGAAATATGTCCCGGTCATTAGCAGATCTAACACGGCGGAGCCCTGTGCACATCCACCAGTGACATGCGGGGGGGGCCAGAGAGAAGAAGGGCCAATCCCATAAGTCCGCCGCAGCGCCCACTGACCTGCGATCTCCGAGGGGTGGTGGTCCGACTCCAGCAGGGAGCGGAAACGGAACGCCACCTCGATCTGTCCGGGGTGGGGCCTCAGGGCGTGGATCTCTGCGCATTCGGATCATCCGACAACCACAACAAGCGTTAGCTCGGGACACATCCCCCGGACGACCGGGGGCAATCATGGCGTCCTGTTGGCGAGGTTTCTCACCACTGTCGAACGCCTTGGTGGAGCCCTTCAGCACCTCCAGCGTGAGCGCGGCGATGATGTCCGCCTGCCGGGCGATGGCCTCCGCGCGCTCCACCGCCTCCGCCCCCAGGGACGTGATCATCTGGGTGCCGTTGATCAGAGCGAGGCCCTGGAAGGGGCAGCGGTTGTTATTTAACCCCTTTGTTTATCCAGGTTGAGCAATCTCTTCTGCAAGGTGGACCTTCCCTGACCTGGCCAACGGGGCATCTCCGCCCAGGGTGACAGACAACCAGAGGAGGTACGGATCAGAGCATCGATCATTTAGTGGTACACACCAGAACAAGAACGCAAAGACAAACGGACGATTCAGAGGCCCACAGCCAATCTAACCCTGTTCCTAAACGGGGGTTTCTGAAATCAGTGAGGGAGATGAGATCGGGGAGTTTGGCGTTTTTTCACAGCTCATTCCGGGTCGTAAGGGGAAGATATTTCTCGCCTGTTCAGTCCGTCCCAGTCAGCATTTATTTCTTATTATTTTTCTGTTTTTGCTGGCTGCTCCTTTTTCTTTTATCCTATGCGGTCTCTTTTATCAAGATGTCTTTGCTCCTCTTTCCCAATAATGCAAACACAGGTCTGTTTACATGCCTTCGCACTGACCCCCCGGCCACCCCAACGGAACAGAGAGAGAAGCTATGGGCGTTCATTACCTCTTTAGGCCTGAGCACTATGGGTTTGAGTCCATGGGCCTCCAGCACCTGTCCAGAGAGAGCAACGAGAGAAGAGCTAGTGAGTAAAGTGGGAAGGTGGGGTGGGGGAGGTGGGGAGGGGGGGGGGGGGGGGGTCATCCAAAAGCAAACATGTTTTGGTCTTAACAAAAGTATTGATCTGATGCACGCGCAAACGGCTTCGGACTGAGTGGAGCCCTGTCCATACGACTGGGATGTTTGCCAAGTCAATAGTAGGTTACTTTAGTGCAGCTCTTACATATTTAGCGTCGGCCCATCCACTGTTGGGGGACCACATTCTCCCCTCTCCCATCAGCCCGAGGGCCAGGTGGGAGAGCGGGGCCAGGTCCCCACTGGCGCCCACGGTTCCCTTTTCCGGGACAAAGGAGAGGCAGGACGCTGCGGGGACAAGGTCAGGGTTAGTGTCCCCCATTTCCCCCACCCCGCGGCCCCCTCACCGGTCGCCGCGGTGACGCGCTACAGGGGTCTCAGCCCTCCGAGGTCAAAGGGTCGAAGTGACGGCGGTGGTTTACCGTTGAAGGCCTGGATCATGGCATGGAGAGTCTCCAGGGATATTCCGCTGTACCCTTTGGCCAGGACGTTGATCCTGAGCGCCAGCAGCATGCGGGTTCTCTCCGGGCTCAAAGGGTTCCCCACGCCTGAAACCAGAAGACAGGTGATGTGAGGACACGCGTCACGTCGTGCTCTGTTGAAGAGTGTTGCTGGGGGAGGACGAGAGCAGCCTACCAGCCGAGTGGGATCGGACCAGGTTTTCCTGCAGCTCCCTGGGGGAAAGAGAGCGCATGAATCACCCCTTTTCCCAACGAGAAAATGCACAGTTATAGGACGGCGAAAAAGGGACAGCGTTGTCAGTACTTGAGCTTGCCGACAGGGATGACTGTGCGGGCGAATTTGCCAAATCCAGTTGTGATTCCGTAGACCACTAGGGGCAGAGAGAACCAAATGTGCCACTTATGTT
The DNA here is from genome assembly GCA_026745465.1 of Lota lota. Taxonomy (NCBI): domain Eukaryota; kingdom Metazoa; phylum Chordata; class Actinopteri; order Gadiformes; family Lotidae; genus Lota; species Lota lota. The sequence continues at coordinate 642,291 of JACYXH010000705.1, read as the reverse complement.
GATTTTGGCGCTTAGGACAAGGCAAGGTAATGATTGGTTAGATATTGGGTGCAATGGTAAATAAAACATAAAGGTATCCTAACCTTTGTTTTCTTTAACAATAGTGTCCAAAAGCTCTCTGGCTTGCACAACTTTGGTCTCGGCTTCAGGAGTCAGCTGTAGGGCGGTGTGTAGAACAGGATTACGGGAATGGTAAATATTAACATTGATTGGCCAGTACAGTTCACTTGTTGATTATTACCTTTATCTTGTAAAGTCCTCTTCCCAGGTTGACCAAGTCTGTGGATGTCAGGCTGTTACCATCCAAGCAAATATGCTGGAAAGGGGGGGGGGGGCATATTTACACACCTTTGATTAGGCATGCTAATCAACGGCCAATACAATTGCAAATACAGATTTGTTTGACGACATCCTGTCTTGACAATACTTACATCTTTGGGCTCCTTATATGCTGCCGTTCTGTTATTCGCCGTTTAGGAATTGACTTATTTCGATATGACGCATTTCCCAGTGGCCAGCAAAGTATAAGTATACATTCCATTACGTGGTTGACCTCGGAACATGCACAGCACATGATAAGGATACAGGTGAGAAACTCCCGGCTGGGACGGGATAAAGTCAGGAGACATGGTATCCCCTTCCATTGCTGAAAACAATACATAATTATACACATCACAACAACTTTTCAATAAAGATACTGAAGTACATAACACTCAATGACATCTCCTGCAGCAAATTCTGCGCGCAATTACGCACAACTGACAGGAACCGGAACAACCGATATATTTTAATCAATGAATACAGATTACCATAACCAGCTATACTATGTAATTGTACATATGCGGTTACCAAGTTCCACAAAATCATTATCCTCCAAAACATCCTCGATGGTGTCATCGGCGTCCAACAGACCCTGTCCCTGGCACCTGCGCACAACAAAACGAATGTCCTTCAATGCAGTGATTCCCCCGTTGTCTGGTTTGTTTTTAATATAACGTCTGAGAGATTCAAGTCCAAGCCAACGGATTGTATTGGTGGTATCTCGACAAGGTACTGCCAGCCACTCATCGCGAATGTGGACTGTAAAACGAGGCATTGCGCGTCGGCAGGTTGGCAGCGCTAGTGTGAACGTTGCGCTGGCCTCGCCAAAAGTTACATCGACGATAGCCTACCTCCAATTCAGGCACCAATCAGACACATGCTGGAGAACCACGCCTCAGTGTCTTACACCACGCTCATCTGGGGGGCACTTTATAGATAGATATGTAGTAAGTGTCTTGGAAATTATGATTTACACACCACATACAACATAAGCTTCTGTACCATATAGTTCAAATTAAATAAGCCTTTATATAATATTTTTACACCTTAAACTTTACTACCTTCCTCTACTGACACTCTAACCACGACACCTGACTATGCAGCCATGGCATTCGTTCCACTTCCACGAAAGTCCACCTCACGCATTTACTATGGAAAGAACTAAGTCTCCCCAAAATGCCCCCCTTCCTTATTTCTCTACTGCTGATCAACTCAGACTCCGAGTACTTGTGTTATAATCAACTAGGCTCCTAGACTTGAACGTGAAGACCACTTCTTAGTTACCTTTTTTCCCCCTACATTACACTTACATATTTGCAGACAATGGGAACCACTTTTGTCCACGTTTTAATGAATCCCTTTGATTCTTGTGTTAACAATGTGAACGTTACACCATAGGAATCATGTATACCAATTGACTCATTGAAGACGCTTGGTGAATCGCTGCCTGTCTTCCCATGATCACGCTCGATTAAATTAAATACTACGTTGTCAAGAAGTGACCTAAAATAAATTATTTCATTGTTTATTTATATATCATCTTATATAGTATGATCTTTAAATCTGATATTCAAAAGTAACAAAGACCTTGACATTATGACATTATTTTAGAGGACTTTCTTAAAATAATTGCATCCAGTGTGAATAATGGTTTGGGAAGCAATCCTCGTTTTCAGTTGTTTAATATAAATAATAACATCAATGGCGTTTATTATTATTATTATTATTAATAATAATAAATAACATTTGGTGGTCGTTTATTCGACTAACACGATTCGTCAACGCTTCGTATGGAGTTGTTGTAACGCGCCAACGTCTCCCCCTAGCGGGCAGCCCTCACGGGTGCAGGGCGATGACGTCAGCCAGGAGGACCGCTCCAACAGTTCCAACGTCGGCATGTGCGTTATAACCGAGTAGTGGTGCTCGCTGCGGGCCGTCGGTGTCCGGGGGTAAAGAAGGGGAAGGCAGGAAAAGTGTGTCTCAACACAGACGGCCCACCGCCTGGGGAGTCGCAGGGGAGAGGAAGTCAGCCGGCGCTGTGTCTGCCCGCTCCAACTTCCTGCTCAGAAAAAGAAAAAGCTCAGGATCCTATTTCACTTCAACACAACTTGTGTAGACGATAGTAAGCATGGAAAAGCAAGGGACCTTACGGATTTCATCGTAAACGTTTGACGGCGGGCAATCCATTACAACGAGAGAAGGTTTGTAACATTACGATTCCGCTGCGGATTCTGCATAAAGCCAATACTTCATCGTTCGCTTGTTCCTCGGATTTACTTTCCGAATTAAGTCAAAGTCGTGTGATGAGTGAATAATCATGTTCAAACTTTGTTGTTAACATAAAGGCGATCGACGCTCTTGGTGGTTACCTTCGATCCAGGTGATCACAGTTACATACTTTAATGTGCGGATGTTTTGGTCGTATTAGAGCTGCTTTGTCGCCGATGTGAAGATTGTGTTTTGTCGTGTCTACGCTACTTTTCATTTCCTTCCGGTCTGCGTGTCTGTGGAGCAACATCTTGAACAAGAGTCAGTCGGGCCAAACACAACAGCATGCTGATCCTGCAGTGACACGCAAAGCAATACATCAAATAAGTGCAACTCTCCCACTTCGACGCATGTTGGGGATCTCGACCCCCGGACCCGGCGCAAAACAACCCTGTAAACTAGTTCAAGATGCGTCTCCGCGGGTCGCAATGGCTCTGACGTTTTCCAACGCCTGTGAGCAGGAAGAGACGTGATGTAGTCATCTCATCTTATTAGGAGTTTCCGTTCCTCAAACACTGGACCGCTTTGTGCGCCGGTCTCCGACGTTTTACTTTTAGAATTCGTGCAGCCGCAACAGGCAGCGCTGAACAAAACAACGAGACTCAAGTTTACGCACTGCGGGACGACTTGACCGTGATGTGCATGAGAGCGCTCTATTCCTGCCAAGCGTTATAACCGAGGCGAGACGATGTTTATAACACCACTACTTTCAATGTTAGGCTGTAAATAATAATACAAAGAAGGGGACCTGATTTGTTCATTTTCTGGTCGGAAGTGGGGCCGGATTTGGAGGAAGTACCCCCTTCGGAGTGGGATCCCCTCACTTTACCATTCGTCCCTGAAAGTAGAATCGCAGGAAGTCCTGACTTTGACAGGTTTGTATTTTCACATGGCTGATTGGAAAACTCAAGGGATACCTTGCATCGGAAATTGCATGTGTGTGTGTGTGTGTGTATGTGTGCACATGGGTGCGTGTGCGTGTGTGTTTCATACAGAGAGGAAAGACAGACACCACTCTTTTTTTAACAGTACATTTAGCAGCTGTGGGCAAACACTAGCGTCCACCATAGCTGAATAGAACCAAATGAAGCCAGTCCAGAGAGCCGTTAGGCCAGCACACAGCAGCTGAGTGGCTGCACATTCCTCCATTAAAGAAGAAACCCACCCAGGGCCGTCATACTTCCTGTGGAGAGAGGGCCAGGTTGAACCGCAGCATATTTCTGGCTTGAGCTGTTGTCCCTCCTTATATTTCTCTCTGTTCTGCTTCTGCTGCTACCACCACATTACACTACACTACACTAGAACCACACACACACATACACACGCACACACACACATACACACGCACACAGACGGATACACACACACACAGACAGACACACACACATGCACACACAGACGGATACACACACACACATACACACGCACACAGACGGATACACACACACACAGACACACACACATACATACACACGCACACAGACGGATACACACACACACATACACACGCACACAGACGGATACACACACACACAGACAGACACACACACATACACGCACACAGACAGACACACACGCACACAGACGGATAAACAGACACACAGACAGACAGACACACACACAGACGGATACACACACGCACACACACACCACACACAGATAGACACGCACACAGACACAGCCAGATACACAGACACACACCGTTCTCTAAATCCATGGTCAACTCAATGCTGTGCTCCTAGATGGTGGTGGATGGCGCTCCACCTCTTGAGCTAGTAACGGAACTGCGGCCGACAGACGGACGGAAGGGAAGGACAGACTGGGGATATGGGAATATTGGCCTCAGGACCTTTTGATACTTTTTCTTTGGCAACTTGATGCTGTAAAATGCCACTGATGTGTTTTACTAGTAAACCACTGGGGGAGAGCGTTGACCGTGCTTCAAACCAAATACCTTCCGCATTCGAAACAATTGCGTAATAGACGTTACGAAAAGGTTAATCGTGGATTATTACATGGTTTTAACCGATTCAAAGCAGTCAGCGTTTTACATGAACGGCTCCTGTCATTGGCGGTTGCTGGTCACCCGGCTTCAGAAGACAGAGAGGGAAATGGTAAAGCAGAGCCACGGGGCGATAGTCTGCAGGTTTTCTTTTAGGGAAGTTAAGCCACAGTCAGTTCCGTTTTCGCTATACATTCGTGTTCAGGGTATATGCCATGTCACCTGCCTCCAGACCACCTTTTGTTTTGGTAAGAGGAGAGCGCACGCACACGCACGCACACACGCACACACACACGTTAATCCTCTTCCTCTTAACCTCTTACACCCCAAGTGGATGGGTTACACCATCCGTTATTAACTGCTTTATACCGCGCCCGCCATTGTGCTGTCTGACCATGCCCCACCACTCCTTCAGGTATGGACAGCACCATCACCCTGTGGCAGTTCCTGCTCCAGCTGCTGCTGGACCAGAGCCACAAGCACCTGATCTGCTGGACGTCCCCGGACGGCGAGTTCAAGCTGCTCAAGTCCGAGGAGGTGGCCAAGCTGTGGGGTCTGCGCAAGAACAAGACCAACATGAACTACGACAAGCTGAGCCGGGCCCTGCGCTACTACTACGACAAGGTGGGTCCGGTGCCGGTCGGGGGCCCCTGTATCCCCCTGCAGGGGAGGCCACGCCGTGGCGATCCCCAGTGGAGTCTGTTTCACCGTTCAGTTTTCCGGCGGCTAGTGAGGCCTCTGTGGCCTCGGAAATTCAGAGGCAGCCGTTTCGATCGGTGGGTTCCGAGTTTTTTTTTTTTTTTTGAAAGCACGGCGGCTCCCTAAAAGCAGAGGTCCCGGAAGTCCCTCACACTCCTGGAGCCGATTAAAGTTCTGAAAGCTAAATACAATACATAACCACACTATGTCCGTAAAACGTTATGGAAGTTAACAGAAATACAAAAAGAATTGAATTCATTTCTGTGACGTGCTCCGCTCCACTAACGGTCCTCCCTCTGACCTCCAGAATATCATCAAAAAGGTGATCGGCCAGAAGTTTGTCTACAAGTTCGTGTCCTTCCCGGAGATCCTGAAGATGGACCCCCAGGTGGTGGAGAGGGGCCTGGCGTCCGGACACTTCCCCCTGCCGGAGGAGGAGGAGGAGGAGGAGGAGGAGGCCCCGGAGCTGGAGGTGAAGGTGGAGCAGCAGGAGGAGGAGGCGGGGCTGGAGGAGAGGGAGGCCCAGAGGAGAGCCCTGGCCGTCCTGCAGGCCCAGGTGTGTCAGGGCGGCGGCGACTACCTCCGCTCGGGCCTGTACTCCTCCTTCAGCGTCGCCGCGCTGCAGAGCCAGCCGGAGCTGCTCCGCGCGCTGCAGAGCCGGGAGGAGCAGCTCCACCACCTCCACCCCCACCACCACCACCTCCACCACCACCACCAAGACCTGGAGGCGCGCTCCGTCATCCGCTTCGGAACCAACGGCCTCAAAGACCGGGCCCCCCCGACGCCACCCATGATGAACTCCCGGCCGTTCGCCATCTCCCCTCCCTCCTCCCCCCACAGCCCCGGCCCCCTGCGGGCCCCGGCGCGCAGCTGGAGCCCCGCGGAAGAGGAGGAGGACCTTGAGGAGGAGGAGGAGGAGGAGGAGGAGCAGCAGCAGCAGGAGGAGGAGGAGGAAGAGGAGGAGCCTGACCAGTGTGCCCAGCCCCTGAACCTCTCCTCCGGGCACAGGAAGCGTGCCTCGCTGCTCCCTGAGGAGAGGAGCGTCACCAGTACTAGAACTAGTAGTGGTGCTAGTGGAGGCGCTGCGACCGGTCGCAGCCGAGGAGATGGACTTCTACCGAGGAGCAAAAAGCCCAAAGCCCTGGAAATCTCCGCCCCGTCCCTGCTGCTGGCAGGAAGTGACATGGGCTCCATAGCGCTCAACAGCCCGGCGCTGCCGTCCGGCTCGCTCACGCCCGCCTTCTTCACTGCCCAGGTGATTCCGCACGCACACACACATACACATACACATACACATACACATACACACACACACACACGCACACACACACACACACACACACACACACACACACACACACACACACACAGCGAGGCCTTCGTTAGCGCTAATACCGGAAACCTTTAGCTTCTCTGGCTCAGCTCCGGTTGTACGTTGAAGCGCAGGGCGAGGACGCCGGGGGAGCCAGGAGGATTGTTTTCCGGGAGGCTCCGTCTTTGCTAGGATCTGCGTCACTGCCGCAGCCCCAGCACCCGTCCGAGCGATAAAAGAGTCGGGAACAAAGCCCGAAACGGTGGTAGTCATGCCATCGCGGTTAGCGGTTAGCGGTGTGAGCATGCTACACTTGCAGTGCTACACGCTAACACGCTACACTGTCCCGTACGTTCACACGCCTCGTGCAGAGGACCGCGCGTCACCACATCGCCACGGCAACGCCAGACTCGCGCAAGGGGCACCAAAGGGAGATCACAGGGAAAAACATTTATAGAGATTTGCAGAAATCCTCCTGCTAGTCCGGCCTAGGGGGTGGGGTGGGGTGGGGTGGGGGGTGGGGGAGAATAGAGGGGGGGGGGGGGGGTCTAAGTGATGCCATATGCTCCAATAATTCCATTAATGATGCGAGGGGAGAGAAAGAGAGGGAGGGAGGGAGGGGGAGCTGGGTCCCTCGGCAACACTGGCTCACTCTCTGTGAGGTGACACAGGGGAGAGGGGTTGGTGTGGGGGGGGGGGGGGTGTGAGGAGAAATTGATTTCATATGTTTTCTCTCAAGCCTTCGAGCTTAAAGAGCCGCCCCCCCATCACACACACACACACACACACACACACACACACTCCTCTCCAACTCTATCAACAACAACCTTCCCAATACCCCCTCTGCTCACCTCACTCTCCCTCCCTCCCTCCCTCCCTCCCTCCCTCCCTGGATCCGGCGCGAGCAGAAACCACAGACATCCTGCTCCGCTCCTCTCTCCTCGCTCCTCTCTCCTCTCTTCGCTCCTCTCTCCTCTCTCCTCACTCCTCACTCCTCTCTCCTCTCTCCTCACTCCTCTCTCCTCTCTCCTCACTTCTCTCTCCTCTCTCCTCTCTCCTCTCTCCTCACTCCTCACTCCTCTCTCCTCTCTCCTCTCTCCTCTCTCCTCTCTCCTCACTCCTCTCTCCTCTCTCCTCTCTCCTCTCTCCTCTCTCCTCTCTCCTCGCTCCTCTCCTCGCTCCTCTCTCCTCGTCCGCTCGGAGCTGCTTGTGCGGTTTCTGTGTATTTAACACAAACGAACAAACAACTGTACTTAAAAGAACGGGTGCTACGGTCTAAACAGCAGGAGGGGTTGTCTACTGAACAAACACCAGCGTAATTATTATATTTGAACAATGACACACGATCACGCGGCACATTTTGTTAAATGTATTTCATTGAAAAAATTCAGTTTAAAACCTAAATGTCACAATTTGATGCACTGTGCCCGATTACAGCGTTAAGATCACTTGCATCTGTAAGTTGATCAGTTGATTTATAAGTGTGCAATTCGTTATTGTTTGCAAATTGCAAAAGCAGCTCACGCGGCATCCGTCTTGAGATCCCTCCGGGCTCCAAGCCGTCTCCCATCTTTCGAATGCAACTCCAAGACTTACGTGCAAGACTTCAGCACGGCGTCGTGCAGCTCTTTCGAAAGAGGACGAGGCTTTTTAGGTCGGGTGGAATCGACCACCATCTCAGTAGATCCGGTTGGTGGACTTGCTTCCATGGCTGCATGGTTTGTGTGCGAATTCGATTTATCTCTGGCAACCCGGGGCTCTGAAGGATAGTGAATCATAATGAGTCATCATGAATCATCGCAAAACCACAAAACAAAAATGTTCCGTCCCGGAAATGAGATTTCGGTCAGAGATGCCAGTATTTCGACCTTGCATGTTTCCTTAATCTCGGATGACCTATCATGGTCCTTTTACGATTACGAGTTCAGCACATTTGTCCCCAATAGCTCCTTTAACTCTGCGTTATCTGCTGCTCTCCCAACTGCAGTGCTCCGATTGCCTCCTTTTGACAATCCAATTTCTCCCTCCCTCTCTTTTGGTGGCCCCTACCCAGACTCCCTCTGGCCTGCTCCTGGCCCACAGCCCCCTGCTGTCTGGCATCCACTTCTGGAGCAGCCTGAGCCCCGTGGCACCGCTCAGCCCCGCGCGGCTCCAGGGCCACGGCTCGCTCTTCCAGGTAAGAGACACACCCACGTTCACGGGAGCAACGAGACGGGGAGACCGAACCAGGAAGCAAGTTGTGTTCGGATGTTCTTCTACCGTTTGAACGTTAATGCTTTGTTCTAAAAGCCACGTGTGCGCGCATGAGAGGAGACAACACGACGGCACAAGAATTTCCAGTTTTAAGATGAAGTGTATGACTACCCTCGGCAGTTGTAGTCCATAACGCTTAATTCTTATCTAGTTTTTTGTGCTGTTGAGAGTACTTGAAATATTCCCAAAGTACTTGAAATATTCCCTTTTGCTGTTTTTAGTGTTGGCCTGCATAGGAACACGGTTATCTGGCACCGTGATGAAGAACATACCACATGAGACATGTTTTCATGTTCTCAAGGGTTGGATGTGTTGACACTCGAGCTAGGTGGTTCAACAGAGGTGTCTTGTTTCAGCGCACAGCAGAGGCAGGAAATCCTGCAAGCACTTCCTGTTTGAGCCCTTGGGAGCCCGTCCGAACAGGGCGGACTGGTTGTCAAAACGACTCCTCATTTATGAAACGCACAGGTCACCCCCCCCCCCCCCCCCCCCCCCCCCCCCCCACCCCCCCCACCCGCAAACAATGGGTGCGTAGCGAGCACGGTTTTCTTTGTGCACGTAAATAATGTTTTGCCTGTCTGCTTTTCCGGGCGGTAAAGTCGCACACGCAGATAGGAGAGGAAAGAAGCACAGCGTTCAAAACAGGAAAAGCAGACCGGTGACAATGCCGCTGCCACTGCCTGCCCCAAGCCGGAAGGCAGCCCCTCCCTCCCTCCCTCCCTCCCCGCCCTCACCTCGCTCCCCGCCCTCACCTCGCTCTCTTTCCGCCCTGCTAACACACTGCTCTCTCTTCCTCCCCCAGTTCCCCAGCCTAATCAACGGACACATGCCCATCTCTCTGGCCGGCCTGGAAGGAAGCCCCTCCTCTCTGCTGCTGTCCCCTCAGCTCCACAAGTCCTGATCTGCGGTTCGTAGGAAGAAATTAGGAAAAGAAATACACTTAAACAGCAAAAAAATAAAAAAACCGTGTGTCTCTTTATGTGGACAACCATTAGCATTGTCCCTCTCGCTCGTCTTGTTGAAAATGTGCTTGCCGTGTAGAAGTTGTATGATGAACGATCGACTGTGGGACCTCACCGTTTTGTTTTGCACTCGAGTTGTTCCGAGTCTCAGCAGTTGAAAGCACTTGGTAAAGCCATAGGCCGCGACGCCCCTGGAAGTGTGGCTCCTCTTGATTCAAAACATTGGAACATTTGTGTATAATATGGGAATACTAGTGGCTTTGTATAGAAATGCAAGCTACCGGATCCAAACTGCATTTCTTTTTGTATTCTTTGGAAAAGCATCTCATTGTTCATCGCTATTGGAAACGTGTAGTTTCTGTAAAGTGGTAGTGTGTATTTTGTACGCACTGTGCTTCTATATTACTGGCTGTGCCTTTGTTTGATTTTTCCTTTTTTATAAAGACGAGATTTCTAATCAATTGAAAACCTTTGTAATTCTTTTGTTTTTATACTGCCCTTGATATACAGTATGTAATCTGTATACTTTTGTATTGGTGAAAAATGTTCTTTTCATTAAACAAAGCATTGAATGCTTGAATGTGGTGGTTTTGAGTCTTGTTTTACAGTGCACTAATCCGTTATATTTCACAAATCGCCATTTCCTTTATTTTATAAGTTTAATATTTTCTCTTGAAAAAAAAACCCCAAAACAAAATCAAGCTCAGATACAGGAAGGCATCTGCAACAACATGCCAAACAGATGACAATTATTCACAAATAAAGTTAAACTTTGTCATACAAAACGTCTCTTGTAACACTGTTAAATATACTGCGACTCCATAATCATATTCACTATAAGGGGGGAGGGGGGGGGGGGGGGGGGGATGGAAAACAAGCACACCCCTGAATACAGAGGGCAGGGCAGCTCGTTTGAGAACCAGAGCAGGCAGGCATGCAACACCAACAAGGAACAGTGGTTCCACTGGGGCGAGCACACACAAGAACAGATCCTCGCTGGGAACTCCCTTTGGTAGCACAGATAAGGAAGGAGGAGGTGGGGAAGGGAGAGGGGGCGGAGCCTCCCTCTGGTTCAATTCTGGAAGTCACCCATCGCCGTGGCACCCATCCCCCCCCACCCCCCCGCGCGTACGTTCTTGTCTCCCAGATTTTCGTTCTATTACAGGACTTCTTTTTTTTTCTTTTTGATCATTGCTTGGAATCTTGGAATGATATGCCAGCTTCTGGAGGCGCCGCGGTGACGAGCGCAGGGGGGCGGGGGGAAGGCCCCGGGGTGAGGGGGGCGGGGGGAAGGCCCCGGGGTGAGGGGGGCGGGGGGGGCGGGGGGAAGGCCCCGGGGTGAGGGGGGAAGGCCCCGGGGTGAGGGGGGCGGGGGGAAGACCCCGGGGGTGAGGGGGGCGGGGGGAAGACCCCGGGGGTGAGGGGGGGCGGGGGGGAAGGCCCCGGGGTGAGGGGGGCGGGGGGGAAGACCCCGGGGTGAGGGGGGCGGGGGGAAGACCCCGGGGTGAGGGGGGCGGGGGGGGGGCGGGGGGAAGACCCCGGGGTGAGGGGGGCGGGGGGAAGACCCCGGGGTGAGGGGGGCGGGGGGGCGGGGGGAAGACCCCGGGGTGAGGGGGGCGGGGGGGCGGGGGGAAGACCCCGGGGTGAGGGGGGCGGGGGGAAGACCCCGGCCGCTTGACCTTTCCACAGCACCGAGGCCGCTCCGGCTTCATCGCCCTCCTCGACCTGCCGCTCTCCTCACCGGCCCCGGGGCCCCTCATCATGAGAGGGGGGGGGGGGGGGGGGGGGGGCAGAGCCAGGCGGGTCGTTCCACGGCGGGGGCCCGTGAGGTGGAGTTTCAATAATTGAAAATGATGACGACAAATATGAGTAAAAACACCACTTCAGAAAATCAAGAAATTCAAAAGTCTTAAAGTCTATACACATTGCATGTTTGCCTTAAAGTGACGAGTCGGTTAGAAGTCTAGACAGTAGTTGGTTTCTAGCAGCAAATTCTCTCCCCAATAAATATAAATGTGTATAAACAATGTCTCTTTTTTCGGGGTCTGTTCCCCCCTGGGTCCAGAGTTGTACAGCCCTGGCACCACAACGTCCGTCTCAGTGACGTATCCATCCGCCGTGAGACTGTACAGCGAGTAGAGCCGTCTCTTATTAAAAAATAAAAATACATAATGGAGAAAAGAAAACACGAAATCAAACTTGGAGTTTCTAAAACAGCATGCTCTGCCTCCTGCTCTTGCCGTTGCCTGCGGAAAGGGGAAGAAAAAGCAGAAATGAGCCTCTCACCACAGAGCGATCTCCACAACAAGTGTCGGCGGTTCGTCAGAGCGCTCTCCCACCTGACTCCGGGTAAGAGGAGCTCCGGTAGCCCGGGTCTCTCTGGAGCTGCACCTCCTTCAGCGTGAAGATGGAGATGGCTGCCAAGGATACAAAGATTTAAAGAAAAGTGCAAACACACACACACGCACGCACGCGCACACACAACCCCAGAACACAGAGAGGGCGTGGCGCGCGCGGGGGGGAGAATGGCCTCTTTGTAACGCAGCGGTAAGGGAGTCCTCCGTTTACAGCATGCAGCCTGCCAAGTGTGTGTGTTAACATGCTGCCGTCTCGTCACTCACTCTCTGGCAGCGCGAGCACGCGGGGCCCCAGGCTCCTGAAGTAGGCCTGCCTCATCGCCTCGTCCGCGGCCATCCTCTTCTTGGACTCGTACTGTGGGGACCGAGGAGAAAACGTCACGACGGTGATAACGCAGACGGCGTAGACGTACGCCATTCGGTGGACACTTGAATCTAAAGCCTGCCGTGAGCACAAGCGTCTCAGACACGGCAGGGGGGGGGGGTCCTCAGCGCTGGGGGGTCAGCAAAACCAGCGCTCTGTGGACGGTGCTAGACATAGGAGCCTTCCTCTTTGTCTCGGTCGTCGTAATTGAATGCATGTGTGACCAGTGAGCTACTTTGTTGTTGTTGTGTGTGTGTGTGTGTGTGTGTGTGTGTGTGTGTGTGTGTGTGTGTGTGTGTGTGTGTGTGTGTGTGTGTGTGTGTGTGTGTGTGTGTGTGTGTGTGTGTGTGTGTGTGTGTGTGTGTGTGTGTGTGTGTGTGTGTGTGTGTGTGTGTGTGTGTGTGTACACACTTTGTTGTGTTGTCATACTCACTTTAAGGAAGGACATTAACAAGTCAATGCCGTCCATGTCCAACCTAAGGGGGGGGGGGGGGCACAAGAGACACAAAGTTCAACACACACACACACACACACACACACACACACAGAGAGAGAGAGAGAGAGAGACAGACAGAGAGAGACAGAGAGTCAGTCAGTGGAGGTCGAGTGACTCATGCCGGCTGTGTTAGAAAGTTAAAGAGGAAATGGCATCAACTATTCCACAGGATTTCCTTACAGGAAGTGACACAGCGCACACACACACACACACACACACACTCCTGGTCGCTACGCTAACCAAGTCAAACTACTAGCCCAGCCACTCGTTCAAGACAGCAGCGAGGGTTAGTGGCAACACTACTACGCCACGCTACGCACTCCACTGATATACCTGGGTCTGGTACTTAAGTCCTGCTCCTCTCCGTCTCCATCTAGCATAGGGCTAGCGCCAGAGAGGAGTACAAAAGGGGGGGGACATTTGAAGGATGATCAGGCGGTTTGGGCCATCTTAACAGAAGTTACTACGTTAAAGAACACACTTCACGACACCCCTACCCATCCCATCAGACTGAGTATCAAAGGCGGTACAACTGTATGCATGTGTGCGCGTAGGATATTGCTGAGGGGTCCGCGTGGCGCCCGTGAGCGTAACCCCCCCATACTGGGCCCCCGGCGGGCACGACGCAGGCCTACCTGGGCGCGTGGTTGATGAGGGGCTGGCTCTTGTACTTTGGGAACTTGTGCGACTTGAACTCATCGATGGACGAGATCCCGGGCCAGGTGTCCTCGTTCGGCGTGCCTGTGGGAGCGCGGAGGGAAGGTGTGGCGTTAAGGGCACACCTGGTTGGGCGGGGCCGGCGGGGCCCCTGGGTGTAGCGCTCGCTAAGCTAACGCCATCAGGGTTAGAATTAGTCTCACAAACCAGACTTTAGATTCTGAATCTAGATGAAAGAGGCGTTTCACCTCTTCCCCTGTGACCAATCATGTTGCTGGAGGCGGGGCTCTGTAAGTTCATAACTGGCTAACAGCGAACACAAACTCGGCCAGCACTGGTCAAGTTTTCCAGTAAACTACAAACTAAAACGTCCTGACCGGACCCAGACGTTCTTAGAAAAAGTGTCTCTAAAGGTTTCCAGTAAATAACGTGTCGACCGGCCAGACTGTAGACGTACTTCTTAAAATCCCCTTGTGATATCTGTTAAAGAAAACAGGAAATAAGGCGTAACTCGGCCCGTTCCAGTTGTTGGTTTCAGACTCAGGCTCAGCAGTTCTGCTACAACATAGCAGGACTGCTGGGTCCGAGATGAGCTTAGGAGCTACAGGATGAGTTCCTCTTCCAGCCAGCAGGGGGCAGCACTCACCCAGCAGCCTGAAGATCAGGTGCAGCTCGTCCTCCACTGTGGAGCCCGGGAACAGGGGCCTGCCGGCGGCCATCTCATAGAATATACAGCCCACCCCCCTGGAGGGAGAGAGAGCAACACACACACACACACGGACCAACAGACAGACACACACAGACACACAATACAATTGATGAGCATCTGAGAATATGACACTACATAGCACCAACACAACCATTGTGAACACAACCGCTAACAATGTTCCGTCTCATCTCAACACAACCGTTTTCTGCGTGACAATTCACAGCCAAGGAACGCTGAATTCAAACGACCGCAAACAGGAAGGATGGTTATGGCCCTGGTGGGGTCCACGCGCTACTACAAACAGACCAGGACACCACACATCCATCCAAGTCCTCCAACCAAACCAGCTTCTCCCAACCCCAACCAACTGAACGTGATGGGCGTGGTCACGCCACCCTAGGGTGCTGGGAGCCATGTGGGTGCTGGGAGCCAGGGTCCACTCTGGGTGGAGTAACTCACCACGTGTCTATCTGGGTGGAGTAACTCACCACGTGTCTATCTGGGTGGAGTAACTCACCACGTGTCTATCTGGGTGGAGTAACTCACCACGTGTCTATCTGGGTGGAGTAACTCACCACGTGTCTATCTGGGTGGAGTAACTCACCACGTGTCTATCTGGGTGGAGTAACTCACCACGTGTCTATCTGGGTGGAGTAACTCACCACGTGTCTATCTGGGTGGAGTAACTCACCACGTGTCTATCTGGGTGGAGTAACTCACCACGTGTCTATCTGGGTGGAGTAACTCACCACGTGTCTATCTGGGTGGAGTAACTCACCACGTGTCTATCTGGGTGGAGTAACTCACCACGTGTCTATCTGGGTGGAGTAACTCACCACATGTCTATCTGGGTGGAGTACTCGGAGGAGCCCAGCAGGACGTCGGGGGGCCGGTACCAGAGGGTCACCACCTCGTTGGAGTACGTCTTCGTGGGGACCGACTTGGCCCGCGCCAGGCCTGAAACAACAGAGGGGCAGGACAATAAAGACCGGGACGTTTCATATATCTCTCTCTCTCTCTCTCCATTGGGTTTCTCTCTCTCTCTATCTATGCAGCCTCTAGTGGCCTGAGTTGTAACTACAGTTATAGATTTATTACTTTCAGACTGCCGTCTGACATTTTGTATTTTCTTTTTGAATGGAGTAAATCGCTGCAGTAGAAAAGTTACATAGTGCAGATTTAAACCTTTTCATGCTCAATAGAATAATATGAACAAATGGAGTCCAAACACTGAATAACATGAGCAAAACCTTTGAAACAAACCATATATGTAGACAAATACAGTCTATAGGGCTTGTACATCAGAATGCATCATGGGATATTTTGAATCCTAAATCAGCATAAATATACCATAACCCAGGCTAATGGAATATTTGTTTTGCCACGTCTCCCCTGAGAAATGCTGCCGTTTCAAACAACACCATGTGTCAACACCATGATGACAAATCATTTCGCGATTCATCACTAAACAATGACCAAAGCACCCTTACTTCTAACATAACAACTAACATTCCAACGCTGCTATGTTTAAAAAAATGAAGACGTTCACACAATGTGACGCCCTGATGTCCAAACCCTTTACGTGCAATCACACCGATGAAAAACAATTAGGGTTCTGTTCTCGTCGTCGTACCGAAGTCAGCTAGTTTGAGTTCTCCCCGCTCGTTGATGAGCAGATTCTGGGGCTTGAGGTCTCTGTGGAGGACTTTCCGTTTGTGACAGTACGCCAGACCGCGCAGGATCTGGTAGAGGAAGATCTGCCAAAAGAAATACATGTTTTTCAGGTTACTAATCATTAGCATATTGACAAAAGCGCCTGGTAGACCGTGGCTATGCGATTAGATTCTGAGCGTTTTCAAACCTGCAGGCGTGAGCAGAATACAAAGTAGTCTTGACTCTGATCCAAACTCCAATCCATTTATATGCATGTTTCATTTATTCTTCTTAAACATTATGTAAATTATCTCTGGTTAATTTGTTCAATTGACAAATTAGCAAAGAAAATTGTTAGAAATGTTTTCCCTCAGGAGATGATTATAAGTTTTATAAGAATCATAAGATAATATTTATAAGTTTTAAATGCATCAGATTTGGTTCCGATTTATTTTGTCCAAAACCACCAGCAGGGGGCAGACTGAAGGAATTCCGGGCCTCTCGCCTCTGTGTGGCGGGCCTGAAGCAGCACGCCAGAGGGCAGCTTGGGCTGAACACTCACCTTGACATTGTGCATGCTCAGGATGTTGCCGCAGTCGTCCATGTACTGCTTCAGGTCCTTGTCCTACAGGGGCCAAGGGAAGAATGAGCTCACATGAATAACGAGGAGACTTGATAAACATGTACAGGTGGAACTGAAAAGATTCAAGATAGCCCCGGAGGGGTGAGTGTGTGTGTTCTTGTGTGTTCTTGTGCGTGTGTGTGTGTGTGTGTTCTTGTGTGTGCTTGTGTGTGTGTTCTGTGTGTGTGTGTTCTTGTGTGTGTGTGTGTGTGTGTTCTGTGTGTGTGTGTGTGTTCTTGCGTGTGTGTGTGTTCTGTGTGTGTGTGTGTGTGTGTGTGTGTGTGTGTGTGTGTGTGTGTGTGTGTGTGTGTGTGTGTGTGTGTGTGTGTGTGTGTGTGTGTGTGTGTGTGTGTGTGTGTGTGTTACCAGGTACTCGAAGACCAGTGTCAGGGACTTGTCCGTGTGGATGATGTCGTGCAGGGTCACGATGTTGGCGTGCTTCAGGTCCTTCAGTAACGACACTAAACAGATAATACATGGAGCATGTTGGTCTCTGATCCCTCTCTAGAACAGCACTGATAGGATACTTAGATAATACATGGAGCGTGTTGGTCTCTGATCCCTCTCTAGAACAGCACTGATAGGATACTTAGATAATACATGGAGCGTGTTGGTC
>JACYXH010000705.1:605000-620000 GCA_026745465.1 Lota lota | reverse complement strand
CAAGCCATCGTGCTCATCGATCTGTAACCCATAACATCAATTCTCCATCCTAGGTTTTGGCGGGATTCCTATGAGGGCAGAACCATTAATCAAAATATTATCCAAATCCCAATATGGCCTAGTGGGATACCCAAATGTCAGGAGATGCGACTTTTTGGGTTGCAAAAGGGCTTAAGGGTAAAATGATGAAACGTAAATGTATAACACCATTGCAATAGTAGTACTGTACTGGTGAGGAGACGCCCTGGCCTACACATTATCTCCGGAAGAACATGTTTGCTTGGTACAGACCCCAACAAACGTCAAACATGATTTTAATCGTTCTTACAGTGAAAATGAAAATTATGATGGGACAAATGTTCATACCCACTAATAGTGAATCATATCGCACTCTGTCAAAATAACCGCCCAGGGATTATTGTGGCATCTCGCTCGGCCCTAATGTGTATTCCCAGGTCAGGATTGGCCGTGAGCTGCAGTGCCTCAGACACCATCACCTGAACTCTGAACTCCTCCCTCCGCTCGGATTGTCCAATCAGCCCCTGGTAATCCACTTCCCCCGGGTCCATCTGGAGCGCCTTATTCTAATCCTTGTGACGCAACACCAAACCAGGCCTGGGAGAAGCCACAGGGATACCACCTGACCACAGAGCAGGGGACCCCTTCCTCCACCCTTTAAGGCCCTCTGTTGTCCCCTTTGTCCTCCCCCCCCCACCCCCCCCCCCACCCCGCCACCCCACACGTGACAAGTGATGAAGTAGCAAAACTAATTTCACTGGTCTGTCGTTCCAACCGCAACAACCCTGCAGATTAATGTAGCAGTGTGTGTGTGTGTGTTCCTGAATGTGTGTGTGTTCCTGTATCTTTGTTCCTGTGTGTGTGTGTTCCTGTGTGTGTGGGTTCCTGAATGTGTGTGTGTTCCTGTATATTTGTTCCTGTGTGTGTGTGTGTTCCTGTATGTGTGTGTGTTCCTGTATATTTGTTCCTGTGTGTGTGTGTTCCTGTGTGTGTGTTCATTTGTGTGTGTGTGTGTGTGTGTGTGTGTGTGTGTGTGTGTGTGTGTGTGTGTGTGTCTGGTTAGGGGGGCACCGTGAAACTGTCATGGCAGCTTGGGGTGCACTACTTGCTTGAACTTTGCGTTCAGCAGGAGAGGCATTCATGTGTTCATGTGCAGACAGGCTCCCCCTGACGCCGAAAGAGGCTTAACTGGTGTAAAGGTTGTTTTTCTTTCTCTTTCCAGCACACAGCCTGCTCTTTGAACGCACTGGGGGCCACCGACCAATCCCCGGAGACCTGGGACTGCATCGGCCAATCGTCACAGGCGGAGGGCTGCAGGGGGGCGGGGGAGGGGGAATGTCGTTGCTAGCATCACAAGACCCTTTTAGCGACAGCAGCTGACACAGACACACACACACACACACTCTGTCTTTCTCCATATGGTCGCTCTACTTAATTCGAGGTGTGTCAGGCACTTCATCAGAATTTGGTTCCTTTGCTTGCGTTCCGCCTCTCCCCGTCAAGCGAACGCACAGCTTCCTGTGGCGGGGAAGCACTGGGAGGGCCTGCTGATCCTCACGCTCCAGTCAAACATAAAACCTCTACTTAACGTGTGTGTGACGAGGAGCCTCGGCTCCAAAACACGTGGGTTGCTTTTCGGCCCCGGGATCTACGTTCAACGGAAATATTCGAAGAAGAAAGCGCGCATTTTGCTGGCCGCTTACAGGAAGAAGTGACGGGAAAACGCATCGCGGGGCAAAGGGCGGGCGCCACAACATGTTGACGTTACGTAACGAGCTCTCTGGCCTGGGAAGGCACAGATGTCACATACAAAGAGGAGCACTGTCCCTCTCTTTCCTACACGCCCCTGTGTACTCTCTCTCTCGCTTCCTAGAGCACCTTTGATAGGTATTTAAACAGAGAGCCACTCAAAGCCCTTTAGAGTGTGCGTCCGAGCGTGCGTGCATGTGCGTGTGTGTGTGTCCCATTGAGCATGTGTGGGTAATTGTTGTGTGAGGGTGACGGTGGGTGAATAAATAATCACACCTTTTCAACATGAAATAAAAATGTCATTTTTTTTTAAAGAAAACAATATGATAACAGCAGTGCTGGGACCAGCTCTTATCAACTGACTGTGACCGACGGGCCCCCACTGTGTTATAGACCCATGCACGCAACCCCCCCCCACCCCACACACACACAGTATTACCACTCCTGTTACGATGGCCCCGTGGTGAACACATCCAGCGGGGAGCTGAAGGATCAGCCTGTGTGTGCGTGCCCTTTCTATCTGCAGCTCCTGATCTAAAGCATAGCGCGGGGGCCCTTTCTAGGCCCCCGGAGCCTGTGGTGATGACATGCGGTGTGCGCGTGCGTGTCTGTCAGAATGTGTGTGTGTGTGTGTGTGTGTGTGTGTGTGTGTGTGTGTGTGTGTGTGTGTGTGTGTGTGTGTGTGTGTGTGTGTGTGTGTGTGTGTGTGTGTGTGTGTGTGTGTGTGTGTGGGGTCACCCTCACCTCGGCAGAGATGCGGCGGTTGCCCCGGTTACGTAGACACACTCCCGTGGGCGACTGCACCTCGTCTGAGGATGTTCCGGAAGCCTGGTCGCTCTCCCCGTCTGACCCCACCTTCAGGTTCTCGTGGACGATGTCTGGGCGAGAGAGCGAGAGAGAGAGAGAGTCATGGGAGGGTGGGGGTAGGGTGGGGGTAGGGTGGGGGTCATGCCACGGCAGGGAGCGCCTGCATAGCACGGGCCAAGTGTGCGGATATTTTTATCATAGGTGTGTGTGTGTGTGTGTGTGTGTGTGTGTGTGTGTGTGTGTGTGTGTGTGTGTGTGTGTGTGTGTGTGTGTGTGTGTGTGTGTGTGTGTGTGTGTGTGTGTGTGTGTGTGTGTGTGTGTGTGTGTGTGTGTGTGTGTGTGTGTGTACTTCTTGTGATGGTGTGTCATAAGTAATTCATGTTGGTCATGTAGTCGGTACGCTACGTTGGATGCTTCTGCATTGTTCCTTCAAAACGGAACGTCACTGCGTGCCTGCTCCACTTCCCCCCCGCTCCGCGGCGACACAACGCCCCATCATTTCAGCTTTTGAATTCCACCAATATGACACGCCCGCCACACTTAATGCAATCAAAGCCTTCCCACACATCCGCCCTGGAAGGCAGCGTACGACCGAAGCCACGGGAAGCCAGCTTATGTCAGTGTCACCCAATCTAGTCGTTGTCTGTGCATGTGTCTCGCCAAGCCAACTCGCTTTGTGTGTGTGTCCGTGCGTGTGTGTATTCGCGCAGGAGTGCATGTATGTGTGTATATATGTGTATATGCGAGTGTGTGTGTGTGTGTGTCTGTCTATCTTCTCGTGTGCGTCTCAATCTGCATCCATGTGTGCGTGTACATGCTTGTGCGTCTCTCTGCGTGTGTATGCGTGTGCGTCTCCATGCGTGTGTATGCGTGTGTCCATGCGTGTGTCCAAACGTGTGTATGTGTCTCCATGCGTGTGTCCATGCGTGTGTCCATGTGTGTGTATGTGTCCGTGCGTGTGTATGCGTGTGTGTGCGTGTCCATGCGTGTATATGTGTCCATGTGTGTGCGTGTCCATGTGTGTGCGTGTATATGCGTGTGTCCATGCGTGTGTGTGTGTGCGTGTGTGTGTGTGTGCGTCTCCATGCGTGTGTGTGTGTGCGTGTGTGTGTGCGTCTCCATGCATGTGTGTGTGTGTGTGTGTCTCCATGCGTGTGTGCGTGTGTGCGTCTCCATGCGTGTGTGTGTGTGCGTCTCCGTGTGTGTGTGTGTGTGCGTCTCCATGCGTGCGTGTGTGTGTGTGTGTGCGTCTCCATGCGTGTGTATGCGTCTTCGTGTGTGTGTGTGTGCGTCTCCATGTGTGTGTGTGTGCGTCTCCATGTGTGTGTGCGTCTCCATGTGTGTGTGCGTCTCCATGTGTGTGCGTCTCACCCAGGCGGCTGCCGTTGCGCGGCAGCGTGTTGAGGGCCCCCCCGGTGACGCTGTGGGGCCGGCGCAGCGGGGGCTTCCTGAAGGAGCCCGTGTACTGGTGCAGGAAGGAGTGCACGCTGTGCGCCGAGGGGGGGCAGCCGTTCCTCACCATGGGCTCTGCAGGGGGAAACAGACCCCAGACCAGCGTTGAGAGGAAGACGACGCTTTCCACATGCTTTCACAGTAAGAGCGTGATTATTATTATTATTAAAAGGAGGATAATTGAATTGCCTGTGAGCACAATGAAGCTGATAATTGTAATATGTGTTTACATATGTATATATGTATGTAGACAATCATTGTATTGTATATTAGATTACATTTGAATACATTACAATAATAACACGGGAATAAAATATTGTATTATTATTTATTATTTGGGTTTGAACACAGAACCTTCGACTGGCAGTCAAACACCCCTACCAGCGCTGAACTGCTGATGGTGAACCAGAGTGGGAGGCTGGTGCAGACAGAGACCCACAGCAACCACGCAAGACATTGACTGCTAGAAGAACAGCCGCCCACATCCTCGTCACGTTTCACACTCTGGTGCTCACCAGAAAACAGGGTGCTCACCAGACAGCAGGGTGCTCACCAGACAGCAGGGTGCTCACCAGACAGCAGGGTGCTCACCAGAAAACAGGGTGCTCACCAGACAACAGGGTGCTCACCAGACAGGAGGGTGCTCACCAGACAACAGGGTGCTCACCAGACAGCAGGGTGCTCACCAGACAGCAGGGTGCTCACCAGACAGCAGGGTGCTCACCAGACAGCAGGGTGCTCACCCGCCAACAGGGTGCTCACCAGACAGCAGGGTGCTCACCAGACAGCAGGGTGCTCACCAGACAGCAGGGTGCTCACCCGCCAACAGGGTGCTCACCAGACAGCAGGGTGCTCACCAGACAGCAGGGTGCTCACCAGACAGCAGGGTGCTCACCCGCCAACAGGGTGCTCACCAGACAGCAGGGTGCTCACCAGACAGCAGGGTGCTCACCAGACAGCAGGGTGCTCCATCACATATTGACGGGCACATTAAGCACACAGATGACTACATTTAACAATGATGGGTGGGGGTTAAAACTAGTTGGAACTGGTTAGGGATTAGGACAATAATAGTTCCTCTTTTTTTGTTACTGTTGGGCATTTTGTTTACATAATGGTAAAAGACAAAAAGGTCAAAGAAGCCGCGACATTGACCAGATCGCACAGCAATCCCCCCCCCGCAACGCTCTTCCATAGCAGTTGTTCTCAGAAGACCAAGGAGCCCCACCTGACGCAAACCCAGAGACTCGAGGGACCTTTCCTTTCCCGCCGCTGTCCTGTGTTGTGTGTCCGCGCCCGTGGGTTGCGTAACCAGATCAGGAGCTCAGAACGCTTCCACAATCCCAGGAGTCAACGCTCCTCTGGCTGCTCTGTACCTATTCATCTCTAGACCACACTCCCACAAATCCTCTCCTTAAATACCTACACATAGGCACGCACGCACACGCAGGCACGCACACACAGGCACACACAGACGCACACACACACACACACACACACACACACACACACACACACACACACACACACACACACACACACACACACACACACACACACACACACACACACACACACACACACACACACACACACACACACACACACTATGCTTTTTCTGCGCTCGCCAAGCACAGAAAGCTCTGGCCAAACCTGCCGTTAATCACGGGACAAAAAGCTCTTTACAGTGAGGCCCCGGGCCCCGGGCCGTTCCCAGAGGGAAGCAGAGGACCAGAGGAACTTGGATGAGCCCGTTAACCCAGAGGCTGGGGACGGAATAATGATAACTCCTCCGTTTGGCGCTGAGGAGATTTAGCCAACGAGAGGGGAGAGCCGCTCACAGCCCTGGAGGAAGCTGGTACGGAGAGCAGAGATAGAGAAAGAGTCAGTCAGGAAGGAACAAAGAAGGAACCAAAGAAAGAACCAAACCAAAGAAAGAGATGGAGAGAAAGAGATAAAGGGAGACAGAGACAAACGCAGTGAGTGAGTGAGTGAGAGATAAAGGGAGGCAGGAACACAGTGAGTGAGTGAGTGAGTGAGTGAGAGATAGAGGGAGGCAGGAACACAGTGAGTGAGTGAGTGAGTGAGTGAGTGAGTGAGTGAGTGAGTGAGTGAGAGATAGAGGGAGGCAGGAACACAGTGAGTGAGTGAGTGAGTGAGAGATAGATAGAGGGAGGCAGGAACACAGTGAGTGAGTGAGTGAGTGAGAGAGAGATAGAGGGAGGCAGGAACACAGTGAGTGAGTGAGTGAGAGATAGAGGGAGGCAGGAACACAGTGAGTGAGTGAGTGAGAGATAGATAGAGGGAGGCAGGAACACAGTGAGTGAGTGAGTGAGTGAGTGAGTGAGTGAGTGAGAGATAGAGGGAGGCAGGAACACAGTGAGTGAGTGAGAGATAGATAGATAAAGGGAGGCAGGAACACAGTGAGTGAGTGAGTGAGTGAGTGAGAGATAGAGGGAGGCAGGAACACAGTGAGTGAGTGAGTGAGTGAGTGAGAGATAGATAAAGGGAGGCAGTGAGTGAGTGAGAGATAGAGGGAAAGGAAACAGAGGGGGGAAAGACAGAAAAAGACGGGGAGAGACAGACGGAGTTAGAAAGTCAGAGAAGGAGACGGGGTGATAATTGCGAAGACGGAACACGGCATCTTGACGGCCGGCTGGTTTGAGCGGAGTTGTTGATCTCACTACGGCAACGTCATGGAAACCCCGGAATGTATCCAGACCCTGAGCGCCATGGCAACCCTACGGCGGTACGCCGAGACTCCCTCTCGTCGCTCTTGCGCTACTCTTGCGTGAGGTGCAACGCCTGCTGTCGTGGCAGGATTCAGCGGTACAAAGCGAGCAGCGAGCAGCAGGTCAAAGAGAGAGTGCCTTACTAGACCTGAAGTGTTTGAGGCAGCCTCGCACTCAAACCAAAACTGAAGCAGACTCCCCTCCAACGCATGACCACAACATGGAAGACGTCTCGCGTTGTGATGGTTGCTTAGTGGGAATGACATTGTGAATACCCTGGGAAGTGGTGCCATCGCTGCTGTTGAATGTGTATTGAAGGAGAGATTGGCTGATGCAGATATATATATATATATATATACACACAGTACACCTCAATTAAATCTCTAGCACTTGAGCTAACCAAGACAACATTAGATCCACTTGTCAATATTATCTTTATTCTAAAAATATACACAATGAGCGACTGCAATCATTCACTGTGTACTTTACAGTATTTGGCATCATGCAATCTTGTCGGCGCTGCAGTGAGGCCAGTGGGCATTGTGATATCAAGTTGAGATATACCGTGTAGCCCTACTGGGCAACCGAACAAAACACACACAAACAGCTAGCTGGGGTGTTTGGACTGCCAATCAGAACGGGTTTGACTCCCGAAGTCGGCAGCCTACCTGGAGCCTACCTCCCGACAGACGCCCTTCCTGCCCTGGCTTTGCTCACATGCATCTGACCCCCCACCCCTGAATTAACAGTTCACAACAGCAGACACGCGCTGTTAGTTAATTAATTCATTCATCCACGCGCTGTTCATTTATTCATCCACGCGCTGTTCATTCATTCATTCATTCATTCATACACGCGTTGTTCATTCATTCATTCATTCATTCATCCACGCGCTGTTCATTCATTCATCCACGCGCTGTTCATTCATTCATCCACGCGCTGTTCATTCATTCATCCACGCGCTGTTCATTCATTCATCCACGCGCGTCTGCTGTTGATTCCTCCGCGGCACGCGAGCCTCACCGCTGTCCTTCAGACCGTTCTCCTCGATGGTCATCTGCTCCGCCAGCTCCGACAGGGACTCGTCGATGGTGTGGCTCCCCCGCAGGGTCTGGGTCAGGCGTCGCCTGAAGCGTTTCATCTTCTCCATGGAGCTCTCGGGAAGGGGAGGCCTGGAGCCACGGGGCAGGGAGAGACAGGGGGAGGGAGAGACAGGGGGGTGAGCGCTAGGCGTAGCTGAGAAGAACGGCACTTTTAAATCAACGACGGAAAGGAGCGGGAGCAGAGACGGCCCCGCCCTGCGTTTCAGGCAGCGGATGATTGACAGGCAAGACGGATTCCCCTGAAATCAAACATCGAAGTTGGCTCATAGTGAGGCAGGCGCCTCGAAATGGATCTTCTCACTTCACTCCCCGATAGAGGGATACGCCGCTTCTAACAAACGACTCACATAACTGCTCTTCAATCTTAGCTACGGCACCTTTAGTGCTTTGGATTTCTAGAAATGATCCCCCCAAAAAAGGTGATAAAGAATAAAACTGGTGTCGATAAAGCCCTAGATATGTGCCCCCACTGATTCATACACGGCCATCGAGGAAGCTATTCTGAAACAGACCAATCAAAGGCAAAGAGCGCTCCGGTGCCTTGGCAGGACAGGGGAGGCTTGCATAACGCCGGAGATGTCAACCTGTCATGCATCGACTATTCCCTGCCAGGAAGGATCTGTCATCTGGGAGCGAGGAGCAGGCCCCAGCAGGCCCATGGGTGAATCAGTCACGAATAAGCCCAGAGTCCTACAAGAATCCAACCAAACAAAAAGTGGAAGGAACACACCTCGCTGGCCTCAAGCCATGCCCTAACCTCGCCCTCCACCTTCCCCTGTATCTTCCCCAACCTCGCCCTCCACCTTCCCCTGTAT
Source organism: Lota lota (assembly GCA_026745465.1). Taxonomy (NCBI): domain Eukaryota; kingdom Metazoa; phylum Chordata; class Actinopteri; order Gadiformes; family Lotidae; genus Lota; species Lota lota. The sequence continues at coordinate 611,324 of JACYXH010000705.1, read as the reverse complement.
CTTCCCCAACCACGCACTCCACCTTCCCCTGCATCTTCCTCCTCCACCTTCCCCAACCTCGCCCTCCACCTTCCTCCTCCACCTTTCCCAACCTCACCCTCCACCTTCCCCCGCCTCTCCCTCCTCAGTCTCTCCCAGTCTCTCCCAGTCCGCCTCTGCCTGTAGCCTGTAGTTTGGAGTCCAAACTATTTCTCCACAACCTTTCAGCTGATGCCAATTCTGTTCTTTTTAAGTTGAAGTCACTCCGGCTATTCGGAAGCTTCAGATGTCAAGAGGAGCATCGCCGTATTTCATATTTGGTCAAGAGTGTTGTCCGTTTCACATTGTACTCAAGGCAGACACGTTAACCTACCGCCGATTCCTGGCGTGGTCTGCTCGTGAATCAGAAGTGCAGGACCGACGGAGTGGGTTTGTTTGTGAGCCTGATGCTATAAATACACCTTATACGTAGAGCGATGTGGACAAAATCTAACACCGATATTTCTGACCAAAAGCCTTGATATTGCGACAATGCTGTAGGGATGAGGGATTGAGGCTTTGTCAAACTATTTACACAATGAGGTTTCTGATAATAAATCATCAGTAATGATGGAGACCATCTTGGGTAAAGGCAAATAATAGCACAGCTAGTCACAGTCTGGTATGTTCAGAAAATGACCATCACTTGCATGTAATGCAGCTGTTAAAAAGAAGGAAAAGACAACACTTATGCCATATCACGATGTTACCATACGCAAATATCGAAACATCGATAATATTGCCACGCCCCCTACTTAAACATTGAATTCTCTATATTCTCTGTATTATTCCTTCCTATACAACCCAAATCCCCTCTTTGTTTTTGCATGCGTCAATGTATTGGCAGCGAGAGGAGACCCTGAGGCAGTATGCACTAGACCACAACCTGAACGGGGAGCTGTGGGAGGAGGAGCCGGTGGGGGGGGGGGGGGGGGGGGGGGGGGTCTGCTCTGGTCAGCTCAGCCCTCTGCTCTCTGCTGCTGGACTGGGAGCAGAGCGGTGGTTCTGATCCCCTCCCTGTGCTGCGCTACAGAGCCGCTGGGAATGGGCCCAGTGTGTGCGCGTGTGTTTGTTAGGGAGGGGTGCTATCCCAGGCACGGTGATGAGGGCTTTATTACCAAGGTGACCCCGCGGCATTTTCCACCACGAGAGGTACCGACGTACGTGACTGCTACCATGAAGCCATCGGCATCATATCGGACCCCGTCATCCCCTCCAACTCCCCAATATGAAGCGACACCCCACCAGGAAACTGGAATAAAGGTGAGGGAAGGTTGGAGTGTCTTCCAGTCGTACAGATCCCGGCCGTGATGCCAGCAGACACATGGGTCATACAGAGAGCTGGCAGTCTCCCCCCCTTAGCCCAGAGCGAGCCGTAGCCAGGGAGAAGCAGCACAGTGAAGCCCCCCCCCCCCGTACAGGAAGTAGAGGTCACACATCGCGCCCCCCCCCACCCCCCCCCCCCACAGAGACAGTCACTTAAACACTTTGACGACAGATTTTTCAAGACTATGGTGAGAGGCAATCAGTGCTTTGAAAACTGTTCCGTTAGAAAACAGTCAAAAATAAAGTTAACCCAATTAAAGACTTACCATTTCCCTCCCAGCACGGCACAACCACGGCACAACCAACTGAACGGTAACAAAGACACCGGATGAAATAGCGCCATTCAGATTAACAACAAAACACATTGTGATTTAAAAAGGTAACCGTGGTTTTCCCCAGAATGACGGGCGGCTTGAACAATGCCAGGCAGTCCACCAACCCTCCAAACCACACAGCCCCCCCCCCCCCCCCCCCCCCCCACCACCACCACAGCTCTCTGTGGGGTGAGCAGGGGAACAAGCACGTCGCTGGCGTGATTCCCTGGTGAGCTCAGCTCTGCCTTTCTAAAGAGCAGCTTTCTCTCACCCCGGCCGAGACAATGAGGACATGAGTGGAGGAGTTGGCTCCATTAGGGAGATCCTGACATAAAGGCCAGCATTGTGCGCACAGTGTAAAGGAGAGAGACAGAGACAGAGACAGAGAGAGACAGACACAGACAGACAGAGAGAGACAGACAGCGTGAGAACGAGAGACAGTGAGACAGAGAGAGAGACAAAGACAGAGAGAGAGAGACACAGACAGACAGAGACAGACAGCGTGAGAACGAGAGACAGTGAGACAGAGAGAGAGACAAAGACAGACAGAGACAGAGACAGACAGACAGACAGAGACACAGACACACAGACAGACAGAGAGAGAGAGACACAGACAGACAGAGAGAGAGAGACAGACACAGACAGACAGAGAGAGACAGACAGCGTGAGAACGAGAGACAGTGAGACAGAGAGAGAGACAAAGACAGAGAGAGACAGAGACAGACAGACAGACAGAGACACAGACACACAGACAGAGAGAGACACAGACAGACAGACAGACAGACAGACAGACAGACAGACAGACAGACAGGGCTGTGGCGTGCTGTGCGTTTGAGCAGAGCAGGTTTTCAGCTTGCTAAACGGGTGGGCTGGTTATGCTGTAATAAGTGCAGGTGAGGTCGAGGGAAGGCCAGACTGCAGCACAGTGAACGCCCACATCAAAGGTGTGCGTGTGACATTCCTTGTCTCAACACACAAAGCATGCAGGGCTGCCTCTTCCTCACGCCTTTATCGGATCAAAACAAAAAAAGAGGCATCTGAAAAGCTTGGGAAAATAAAATAAAAACACCAAAACTTTTAGGCATGGCTGCAGTGGTAACACTGTTAAGAGACTTGAATTGCAAGGCTGATCGCAGGCTGATTCTCTCTAAGCTCTCTATCTGGCTCTCTCTCTGTGACCCGGTAAGGTCAGCGGTCAGGTGACCCCTGGCTCTGCTGAGAGGACAGGAAGCAGGTCAGATGGCTTGGGGAGGCAGACTGGGACATATGCTGCTCCCCCCCCCCCCCTGCCCAGGACCAAAACAAATCAATGGGACATTCTGCGTAGCATCATGAATGACAGACTGAGTAATGTGTGTGAAGTGCTGGATTTGACGAGATGGGCTCCGGCACGCTACTACACACACGTGCGCACGATATGGACAACACATCAAGTATTCATATGGGAATGCTATCACTTATTCATCGCAGAAGGCAACTAAAAATAAACTCACTGGATAATCCATGAATCGTTCCCACTACAGCCGTCTCCATTTTATTCTCCTCAACCGCAATAAATGGTCAAATGGTCTCTATCGTCCACTCTTTGTTACTGTTTTTCCAGCTGTAACGTACCGATTTCCCCAGGACGGTTCCGTCTCGTCTAATCGATGCACTTAAGGTGCAGATCAGTGCGCTAGAAAGCCTTTCCTTTGGCTGTGCATCGTGGAAACGTCACTACAACATCACGGTGGTGGGGCACAGTGACAGGCTTGACAGACGATCACAGGGGAAGTAACACAGTGTGTCCTCACCCTTTAGATTGGCCTACTGCGTTTTGGGGTTGTATTCAGGACGAGCATGTTCTGTGTTTGTTTGGAAGGGATCAGAGCTAGGCGGTGTAGATATTATATTTGATGGCATTTATATGAGGCAGTTTCCAAGCGTTAAATACCTTATTGTTTTCAATTAGAAATGACACACTTTCTGGGCAAAATCAGACATGTCCCTCACTCGTCTAATTAGTTGACTACGGTTTGTGTTATTCAAACAGTCCCATTCTTTGTTATGCTAAAGAATGTGCTTTCGTTGTTAAAACAGTCTCCCCAGGTGTCACTGTTGTTGTTGAACGTGAACAGGTTCGCTCGTCAGCGTTTACTGGCTGGCCCTGGAAGGGTGGAGTTCCCCCGCGTTGGACAGGTTTTACGGTAACGACCGCCCCGACAGAACCGAAAGGGAAACAAGCTGTGTGGCTGTGTGCTTAAGGAGCATGTCAATGGCCGCCTGTGTCCTTTTTATAACAAGAACAACGATTTTCGATCGATTTTTCGACCCTAACAGATATTCGCCCTGAGAAAGACAGCGATCGGACGCGGGGGCCCCACAAGACGGCATCAGGAGTCCCGTGTGTCTAGCGGTGTCACCTGCCCAGGAGACGGGCAGCAGCACGACTCTCTGCAGGGCCATCGTTTGGCCAATATCTCTCCACAGGAGGCGAATTACAAAGAACCCTGCCTCCTATTGAACGAGATGAATGACAGCACTTGAAATGCACAGTCTTACTACAATGTGGATCCATCCTCCCTTGTAATCTTGAGTTACTTATCATATAGTTGGGTGCAGTGGGACCATAGCAGTCTTTATTAAAGACGGATTTCGTTCCTTTGGGAAGTTACTGAGAGTAGTTCACCCCAAACATTTTGCCGATTCCCATTTTTTCTGCAGGGTTGAATTGGTTATGGCCCACGGAATTACGGTCATGGACCATGGAGACCTTGACCCATAAAAAGGTGCCCGTCACCCCCAACCCTTCTCCGTCAGAGCTCATCCTCCAGCCGGTGGAGTCCGGAAGCCCTTAAACCCGAGGGCCCCATGCGCCGTCTCTGACTGAAGGCAGGTGGCGCTCTCTGCCTTATCAGCGCTTTACACACACACACACACACACACACACACACACACACACACACACACACACACACACACACACACACACACACACACACACACACACACACACACACACACACACACACACACACACACACACACACACACACACGATTCAGGTACTTTGCAACAGGGGCCTATTGTTGTGTTGGTCGAGTGGGGGCCCCTTCGGTAAACCCCGTGTGTTTTGGATGTACTTCGTGTTTCAGATTTATCTAATGAGGAACATGGTACGTCACAGTTTCACTTTTATGTTAAACAGAACTTGGCGCAAAATGAACCTGTCCGGTGACTGACGGAAGACAAGTCCAAACCCATCGTTTGCCGTGATTACGCGGTCGAGTCCCACTAGGAAATAGGGTTCTGCTGAACCTACCCAGAAGGCCACAGTACATGGTTGTTTTTAAAACGCCCTAACTAGCTGAATAATTATTAGCCTGCTTCCCAAAAAAAAAGAAGAAAAGAGCAGTACTTGAATAACCACGGTGAAGTCATGCTTGTCCAAGAGACGACACGGTGGTGTTTGGAGTTGCATCTGCCCCTCCTCCACAAATAGACCAGACAAGCTGTCTGATAAGCCCCCCCCCCCCCCCCCCCGAAACGCGCCAAACGCACCGGGAAAAGACGCCGTGCTGATCCGTCACCCGTTACCGACGTGGACGGCAGGGAAGACCCAGATATCTGGGGAGGGATCAATCAGGGTACGGTGCAGCTCCACACCAAACCGGTTTGGAATCGGAAAAACGGTAAGGAAAAACGAGCTGAGTCTCCACATCAGGACGAAAGACACGCAGAAAAAAAACTCAACTCCCCCACGCCCCTTCAAAATGACCAGAGAGCCAAGGGTTCTTTTACCGAGGCAAATGCTGTGTCTTTGGGGCTTGGGTGGGTTTTAAGGGGAGTGGATGCCTGGGCATAGTGATTTTGTTTTGGGGGGGGGGGGCAGTGGTAGTGGAAGGAAGCAGAGTTTGTATTCATTGCTATGTATAGACCAGACTTCAGCCTGTGACAGAGCAGCTGCTACCAAGTGAGAAGTGACATTTTAACCTTCAGCCAACTGTCCTTTGCTGGCCGCCACATCATCATTACCCCACCTACCCCCAGTATGCATAAAATAAAACAACAATATTCAAACAAATACCCAAAATGGCGCCACCCCAAAACATTCAAACACAACAATGTCCACAGTTTAGGTGGTCTGATGCCAACCCCCTGCTCTACATATTGGCGTGCTCCTTATAAATGAACTCTAACCCACCAAAACAGATCTATTTACACACACACACACACACACACACGAGCTGGAGCGCAAGCACACCCAGAAGAACCGCGGACACACACACACACAGCCATCATTCGATCTGAGGGTGCTGTCTGGGTTAGTGCTGTGCGACTACAGCTGCTTCACAGGGGAGGAGGGGGGGTCAGGTTACTGAACCTACCCACCCACCCAGCCCCAGATCCTCACCAAGGGAACCATTCCACGACCAACATTAAACATAACCAACTGTCCCAAACGCACCTTGCGGGACATTGCACTGCCGTGTGTGTGTGTGTGTGTGTGTGTGTGTGTGTGTGTGTGTGTGTGTGTGTGTGTGTGTGTGTGTGTGTGTGTGTGTGTGTGTGTGTGTGTGTGTGTGTGTGTGTGTGTGTGTGTGTGTGTGTGTGTGTGTGTGTGTGTGTGTGTGTGTGTGTGTGTGTGTTCCACGGTCAGTGGTCTCTATGCGTAGTGTCTACTGGT
>JACYXH010000705.1:575000-600000 GCA_026745465.1 Lota lota | reverse complement strand
CCCTGCAGTGTAGTGTGTAGCCTGTATGCTACCTGTTCCATGCTAGTAGCATACACGCTACACCTTGCAGTGTAGTGTGTAGCCTGTATGCTACCTGTTCCATGCTAGTAGCATACAGGCTACACCCTGCAGCCTGTGTCTACAGAGTAGTCGTGTATACCGCCCTACTTATGTGAAAGAACAAATACCCTCCAAAAATACTGCCGTTTGCAGAACAAACGTTCTATAGGGTTAGTTACTTCTTATTAAAGTATAATTGAAAGGTATTACATAAGTATTTTAAATAGACTTAAATTGCAGCTGAAGGCCTTCTTAGAAAATACTTATTTTGCACTAGTGAAAGTCTGTGTTGAGGGTAACGTTTTGCTGTTAAGTTAATTGTTTCCTAATATTGTTGGAAGAAAAAAGGATACGATAAGATATCTTATAGACTTGTACGTATGAGTGATGGTTCTGATCCATCTATTCAAAGGAATGTACGAAGTAGAGCACAAACCGAGTTAGACGATAGAAATGTTTAAGAACAAACACCTGTAAATCCTACCTCGTACACAGTCAAACACATACCTCGTGAAATCATCCCAACGACGCCGTGCATGTCTGCACACTGTAAGATGTGTGAAGTTCCCAGACAGGTGTGATGCAGAGCTGCAGAGTGGAGATGGTTCTGCTGGCAGGAAGGTGAGAGCGGACCTGTGGAGGTCATGAACTGGAGTTATGTGTCAATATGTTGGAACAGCGCCACAAAGACGGACCGACGCACAGCAGTGGAGACCAGAGTAGAAAGCTGAAGCTTGTACTGGGAATGTGCTCGTCGGAAAAGCCGACCGCATCGGTAAAGATACGGTTGGAAAACCAAAAGTGTAGAGTTTGATTCTAATTTAACAAAACTGAATTCCAGCTCCACTGTTTTGGTGAATGGTAACTCGAAGGAAGAAGAATAAAGATATTTGTAGATGTGTTGGGACAGAATTTCAGACAATTAGCGAACGAAATTCCCTGACTGAATTCCAAAAATGTGGCCCACATTTCATGCACAGACCTGTGTAATGGATCTAAAAAAAGGTCAAACGTCATGACCTGACCTGGACCAACATTTCAAAACCAGCCTAATTGGTTCTGACCATTCCTGTTAAGATTGCCACATCTGTAACGAGCGCCAAACATTTACATATATGAATTCAGCTATTTAGAAAGATGTTTAATAACCTAATACATCCTGTGTGGTACACTGTATAGCATGCAAATGTCCCACGAAATAACCGTAATCACCGATTATGGACTTCTCCTTTCCTTCGGTGTCATGTCTACGCTCCAGCCGAACAGAAGCAGGTCTTGGCCGCGGACGAGCGGCGGAGGCAGTTCCACGAGGCCAAGAGGGCCAGGCTGGAGAGCCACGCGGAGGAGGAGAGCGACGGTACGTTGCCCGGCGACAGACGGCCAGTGACTGACCCCGTGTGAGCGGACCAGGGGCCTCTTAAGGCCTCACCGCCCCCGTGACAGCGCACAGCACACAAAACAACAGCAACGCTCCTTCTGTTTCACTGCATGCTAATCTAAACAAGATCAGGTGTATTAATTGCAACAGATGCACAGTAATAAAATGACAATGATGTGTTATAGAAAATATAAATTAACAAAGTAAAGTAAAAAAAAATCTACAGGCTCGGAAACGGCATTGCCCACCAAAACAAGTCATTCACGTGATCGTCTGTTAAAGATCAATCCTTGCATGAAGGGCCTCCAGAAGCCCTCAAATTAATGCTGTTCAGCCCTTAACTTATCCTTCCTAATGGACACTTATCTTGCCTTCTAATCCCGCAGAGCAAGACGAGAGGACCAGGGAGGGCACGGAGCAGTGGAGGGAGTTCCACTACGACGGCATGTACCCTCCCCACGAGTACAACCGACAGTCCACCTGAGACCGCGTCGGGCCCCGACCTCCCGCCGACCCCGGGGGCCGATGCCGCGAGGCGTGTGGTTCTCGACACAATCCGCAACACTGGAAAGGCCTCTGCTTGTGCAATCGCAGCAAACGCAGCCGGTTGCACACCGTGTGGTTTCTAGAATGAAGGGGAAGGCTTGTGTAAAGATTTTTTTTTTTAATCATAAAAATAATATATGAGCATTTCTTCGGTATAGAATGGCCTTATATGTATAACTATTGAATCACTATATTCAGCCATTTGTAAAATGTTTTTCTTTTATTTCCTCTCACATTGACCAACGTTTGAGTAAGAAAAGCTTTGCTAACCGTCCGGTCTAATCTATTACATCATTTTGAAAATTGCTTAACCATTAGAGACGATATACAGATACGAATAGGCCAATCAGCGGCACAAGTGTATCAGCAACTTCCAAGTAAAATAAAATAAAGAAATCCATCGAAGTTGAATACAATTTTATTGATTTTTTTTTTTGCCTCACTTCTGACATTCTTGGAGAGAAAGTGCAAGGTACACGATATACACCCAAAACGAAACAAATCAAAGCAAACATAGGGGCATTTCTATTTACAGTGGACAGAAGCCAATGTCTCTTTGCCAATGTCCACATTACCCACGAGCGTGAGAAAACCCAGGGTGGTGGACCTCGGTATGCTGCATGTCCCTGCGGACTGTTCTTGCACAGACATTTCCTGTTCCACCAACACAGATCTTCCTCTTCTCTGCATGGGTGACCAGCTAAAAGGAGAGATTAGAGAGGGAGAAAGAGGGAGAAAGAGAGACAGCATACGGCTGCTAAATTCAAAGCGTCTGTATGAAAGCACAGTGTCACGTTTATGGGCGGAGGTCACTAATCATTGGTAACCCCCCCCCCCCCCCCCCAACCCCCAACCCCACAGTCTCAAGCAACACTGTAGTTAGAGCAACTGTACACGATTTTAAATGTTGACTATATATAGAGAGATTTATATCTGAAGCGACCCGGCAGAACTTTACATTTCCTCCTGCGACGTGTCAAATATGCTGGACCTTATGGGAAATGTTCCGTCGAGTGTAAAATAACTCTACCGCTAATGGCCTTTAAAAAGCTAATTCAGCAAAACATTCCAGTGGCACATCAGAATAACAGAAGACTAGAAAGAGGGGTTTCACCCACACCGACACCCGACACAGATCAGGCCCGTGCGGATGTAGTTTGATTCGTTTGAAACGTGGTTAAAATATATCCCTGAGAGTCACAAAGCTAGTACACATGGTTGCCCTCTTGTGGTCAACAAAAGGACTACACAGTAACTCTTAACAAATTGACAGTGAAGTCAATCAAAATTCTCAAATAAAATACATAATAGTTAAGTAACGTCGATTACATACAGTATCATTGTCATTTCTTGAAACATCTTTAAGTTGCAGTAATTCTAAAACATTTACACATCTGTTTGTTATATATTCAAAGTCCTAGGACAAAAGTCCTAATACGTTGTAAGAAAATAAATAATGAAATACCTTTTTTCTAAATCAACATTGGGAGTAATACACTGACCATCAACACACACACACACACACACACACACACACACACACACACACACACACACACACACACACACACACACACACACACACACACACACACACACACACACACACACACACACACACACACACACACACACACATTTTTCAAGTCCAAATACCATTTAGCAAAGAGGGAAAGAAAGCACACCATACTGTTGGTAATTACGAGCCTAGAAACCATTGTAGCGATGACCACGGCAGATAAATACAAACGCTTGAGATTCAGGAGCACAGACAACAGAGTCACTATTCATTTACTGGAACGCGGAGCTCTTTTGGCGTCACAGGACTTCACTAGACAGTCGCACAGTCACACAAGGCGGACGGGCGGAGCAGGGTGGTGCTCCACGCTGCCGCCTCCAGTCTGGTTAACCCCCCCCTACCCAGCCCACCTGGCACCGTGTGGTTCTGACCACGGCGGTCACCAGGGGGTCTTCAACGATGACCCCCCCCCCCCCCCCCCCCCCCCCCCCCTCGGTTTAGAAGACCGTCCTTTCGTAATCCTCACCCTCACCGTCACTACGCTTCTCAAACCTCCAGGTCCAGCAGGGATGCGCCGGGGAGGTGGTGCTGTTGCCGTGACAACCGTATCCGAGCCAACGCCGTCTCTCGACCTCTTCCCCCCCCCCCCCCCCGACGTCGTGCAGCTGCGTCAGGCGGCGGCGGCGGTGGCGTGCGACAAGTGGTGGAGGACGGGAGGTGGCGGGAGATCAGGGCGAACCAGGGTAACCACGGCGACGGCTGGGGGCCCTCCGTCCCCCCCCCTCCTCTCCGTCTCAAAGCTCCGTGGTCTCCCAGCTGACCTCCCGCGGCACCTGGCGTCATTTAGTCCCCGTGTTGATGACGGTGACGGTGGAGGGACGCGCCACCTCCGCCTCCCCCGTGGCGCTGACGGGGGCGGGCTCCTCTCGTACCGTGGGCGGGACCTTAGAGTCCTGGCCGCAGGATGTGGGGGGACCTGGACAGGAAGCAGGAAGTCAGACACGCCGTGGAGACGTGGGAGCCGTCGTGTGTAAAAGCCTGCTTCGGTTTAGACCGCAGAAATGTTCACGCTAGTTTTGCTTTACGAAGGGAATCTCAGCGTGATAATACGGTCAAAAGAGTTACACTTATGTGTTCAATTTATACTTTTCTTATCAGGTGTATTTATAACGGAGGTAAATAATCCACGATGAGGATGGATTACAATACGTTTCAAATAAAACATTCTTAACATTAAAACATAAAAATCCCAAAGAATAAGAATCACAGACACTCCACCACATAATGTAAACAAACAACGAACTTTAACCTTTGGGAACCTCTACTTCCCCTCCGAACCCCCCCCCCTCCCCCCCTCACCCCGCGCTTGCATCTCCTGAGGCCAGGTGGTTGGGGGGGGGGTTCAGGTTCCCCCGGACCCCTCTCTAACGGAGGGGAGGCTGGACTCGGGGTACGTCCCCCCACGGGGGGCCTTGGAGGTACAGAGAGAGCGAGGGGGCGGGGCCACTCACATTGGTCGCAGGCCAGCGGTGCGCAGTCCACCGATTGGCTCTTGGTGGGCGGCCGGTTGTGCCCGCCGGCGGCGGCGGCGGCGGCGTCCATGCTGCTGTTGAAGCTGCTGCCCAGCTGCAGGCGCCGCATGTGGCGGATCACCGCCGTGGCGTTGAAGGCTTGCTGCGGGGGGGGGGGGGGGGGGGACGCAGAGAGGGGAGACCCAGAGGGAGAGAGAGGATACAGACAGGGATCTTGATTATGAGGGGAAGGGCGACGGCAGTCTAGTGGGTGTTTGACAGAAAGGTTGTGGGTTCAAACCCCAAGGTCCACGGTCCTAGCCGCAGGCGTCCTGGAGCAAGATGGCTAACATTAGTGAAATCCCTGTGTTGCTTTGGATGAATGCGGCGGACTAAACATGATTAGTATACTGGTTCTACCTCACGTCCCTGCAGCTCAGTGGGTCAAACATGGCTGCCCTTTTAGTGGGGTGACAAATGCCTTTCTGTGTTCGCCCGCTACTTAAGTCATTATGTTGATGGCTTCCAAATTTGGCGAAATTTACTCGCCAACTTGTGTATAAAATGATCTCCAACCCTCCCGTTCACTGTCCCTGTCCGCATGCTAAGCCCTGCCTGTCCTCTATCCCCAGCCTTGTGTGTATTGGCAAGCAGCACTTGCACACTCACCCTCCATTTGCTTTTGGCAAAGTTCTTACGCATCTGTCGGCTGACAGATGCGTGGATGTTCTTGCAGAGTGCGGTGTCTCCGGCGATCCTGAAACAGGAACAGATCGTTAAGATGCCGTGCGGCTCCACCAGTCCCGCTCGTGTGTCTGACGGCAGCCAGGCACGTGCGAGCCGCAGGACGGACCGTAGCGTCACCGGTTTGGCCTCGGTGCGCCGCTGTAACCGAATGAGTCAGACCCACGATCACGCATCTGGTTTGTCTCGTGTGAAGCGTAGACAGCGTGGGGACGCTGGTGTGTTCCCCGCCAGGGCAAAGAAGGCCTCTTATCGCACACACTTCACATCCGGCCAGTTTAGCCAACATCCCACCCATCAAGCTGTTGTTCCCCATCACGGCGTTAACCAGGCTCCCCTAAATAATAGACATTTCTTTCCGACCGAACCGCCCGCCCCGAAGTCTGAAAGGGGACCCCAATACTCGCTAACAGAACCAGCTGCATTGGCCACATGGTCCGGACGCTGACCCCCCCCCCCCCCCCCCCCCCCACGCTGGGGCCTGGCTAGCCATGCTAATTGTTCATTAGCGCCTCAGGCATTCTTCAAAAACCCTTCAGGACACCGGCCACTAATTGGCGGCCATTTATTCAGAGATCTCTCTCGCAGGCGCCGGCGCCGGCGGTGAGCGAGGCTCGGGGTTTGGACTCGGCGCCATGGCGACAGATGACAGTGGGAGGAGACGTTCTCCGGGAAAAGTGCGTCACACGGCCGGGAGAGGGAGGGGTGAGTGTGTGTGTGTGTGTGTGTGTGTGTGTGTGTGTGTGTGTGTGTGTGTGTGTGTGTGTGTGTGTGTGTGTGTGTGTGTGTGTGTGTGTGTGTGTGTGTGTGTGTGTGTGTGTGTGCGTGCGTGCGTGCGTGCGTGCGTGTGTCTGCTCACCAGGGGTGCTCGAGTGCCTGGTCACATGTAAACCGTTTCTCTGGATCCTTCTCCATCAGGCTGCTGATGAAGTCTTTGGCTGGGAAGTGGAGCGGGGCCAAATGTCAAAGAGATCAATGGAGGGATTTGGTCTGGTCATGTAAATACACCCAGCAGACACCTGGCCTCACAGCACTAAGACACAGAGACAGACACAGAGACAGACGCAGACAGACGCAGAGGCACAGACACAGACACAGAGACAGACAGACACAGAGACAGAGAGACAGACACAGACAGAGACAGATGCAGAGGCAGAAACAGAAACAGACGCAGACAGACGCAGAGACACACAGACAGACACAGAGACAGACGCAGACAGACGCAGAGGCACAGACACAGAGACAGACAGACACAGAGACAGACACAGACAGAGACAGAGAGACAGACACAGACAGAGACAGATGCAGAGGCAGAAACAGAAACAGACGCAGACAGACGCAGAGACACAGAGACAGACACAGAGACACAGACAGACAGACAGACAAACAGACACACACACACACACACACACAGTAGAGCTCACCTGAATCTGATATGTCATCCCAATATGGTGCATCAAACTCATAGTCTGCTTTGAGAATCTGCTCAAAGAGCTTTGAGTCGTTTTCATCATAGAAGGGGGGATAGCCACACAGCCTGGAGATAGAGGATTACACCACACTATGAATGGGGTCATCCCACTGGTGCGTGGCCCAATCTCATTCCCAGTGACATCTTTCATATTCCATGGAAAAGCGGGCAGGTCAGAGGGATTATGACAGCAAGGACACACAATCTCACAGAGAAATGCACCAGATAGGGGAAATAAATACCAAATGTCTCATTTATTATATTGAGATCAAGCTCCGAATGAGTATATCGAATTACATAAGAGCGTTTACGGTGTAACAATTACTAATAATAACAATAATAATAATCATAATAATACTGTGGCTGGTTCGATAACACACAGTGATAATCGACAGAGACGGCAGCACTAGAGGAACCGCCTGTTTGTACGGAGAACTCACAGAATGTAAGCGATGACTCCAATGGACCAGCAGTCCACGGCCTTGCTGTACGGCTTCTGAGCCAAGACCTCAGGTGCTGTGAAGGGAGAATAAGACCTTCACCTTCTGAGAGAAGCTGCTGATCTAGCCAAACAGCCGACCTGAGCCCAGCCACACCTTACGCATCGAGGCTTAGAACTGAGGGCACTTTGATCTGTAAAAATAAAGCAGGCCGCAGCCCACGCTGACCGTTTAGGTCCCTCTTGCCTGTCCTGTCTCTCTTCCCTGTCCTGTCTCTCTTCTCCAACCCCCTGTCCTGTCTCTCTTCTCCAACCCCCTGTCCTGTCCCTCTTCCCTGTCCTGTCTCTCTTCCCTGTCCTGTCTCTCTTCTCCAACCCACTGTCCTGTCCCTCTTCCCTGTCCTGTCTCTCTTCACTGTCCTGTCTCTCTTCTCCAACCCCCTGTCCTGTCTCTCTTCCCTGTCCTGTCTCTCTTCTCCAACCCACTGTCCTGTCCCTCTTCCCTGTCCTGTCTCTCTTCTCCAACCCACTGTCCTGTCTCTCTTCCCTGTCCTGTCTCTCTTCACTGTCCTGTCTCTCTTCACTGTCCTGTCTCTCTTCTCCAACCCACTGTCCTGTCTCTCTTCCCTGTCCTGTCTCTCTTCTCCAACCCACTGTCCTGTCCCTCTTCCCTGTCCTGTCTCTCTTCACTGTCCTGTCTCTCTTCTCCAACCCCCTGTCCTGTCTCTCTTCTCCAACCCACTGTCCTGTCTCTCTTCCCTGTCCTGTCTCTCTTCACTGTCCTGTCTCTCTTCACTGTCCTGTCTCTCTTCTCCAACCCACTGTCCTGTCTCTCTTCCCTGTCCTGTCTCTCTTCTCCAACCCACTGTCCTGTCCCTCTTCCCTGTCCTGTCTCTCTTCACTGTCCTGTCTCTCTTCTCCAACCCCCTGTCCTGTCTCTCTTCCCTGTCCTGTCCATAAAGATACAAAAAGCCCCCAAACATATATGTAAAATAAATAACTAAAGTGCTTCTGAAACTACATCTCCAGCGGCGGCTGATTACTAGCACATTTGGATTAGCACGGGGGGGGGGGGGGGGGCGCTGAGCGCTCGGGGGCCTCACCGACGTATCCGGGGGTCCCGCAGGCCGTGGCCATCACGTCCCCGGTGCCCTCCATCTTGGAGAGGCCAAAGTCGCTGATCATGATCTTGGAGTCGTCCAGGGGGTTGAAGTACAGCAGGTTCTCTGGCTGAGACGGAAGCAAACGAAGCCCGCCACGGCCGGGGGAGCCATGGCGATGCCCCCACACACCAGGTGCGTTCAGGGGCAGTTCACACAGTAACGCACACCCGCACGCGCACGCACGCACACACTTTCACTCGTAATAATACATATTGCGTTCCCTTGTAAATCGTGATCGTTTCTTTTCAAATTTGAAAGCTGTTCAATTGTTTGCGCCGTCTGCTACATGTTTAGCTGTTCAGGAAGCCTGGTTCCAGCTCAGGGTGGGGTGGGTGGGTGGGTGGGGGGCTACCTTGAGGTCTCGATGCACGATGCCCATGGAGTGGAGGTAGTTGACGGCGTCCAGAACCTGCCGGATGAGCCGGCTGGCGTCCATCTCCGTGTAGAAGCCCTTCTCCACGATGCGGTCAAACAGCTCGCCGCCGGACACCCTGGTGGGTGAGCACACACGAGTGAGGATGCTGCTTTCACTAGTATCCTCTCTCGTGTGTGCTCACCACCGGCCACCCTGGTGGGTGAGCACACACGAGTGAGGATGCTGCTTTCACTAGTAGCATGTGAGTCATTTAGCTCTGATCCCAAATGACATAATGACCAGTGTCATGTCAGTGTCGTGTCAGTGTCGTGTCGTTGTCGTGTCGTTGTCGTGTCGTTGTCGTGTCGTTGTCGTGTCAGTGTCGTGTCAGTGTCGTGTCGTGTCAGTGTCGTGTCAGTGTCGTGTCAGTGTCGTGTCGTTGTCGTGTCGTTGTCGTGTCAGTGTCGTGTCAGTGTCGTGTCAGTGTCAGTGGGGTTAGGCATCTTGCTCAAGGACGCCTTCAGGTAGACTGCGAGCATTGGGGTTAGAACCCAGAACCTTTTGTCTGGGAGTGGAATGCGCCCCTTCACTGAGTTTGTACAGAGCAAACCCCATGTTTCACTAACACAGTGTCGACTACAACCGTGGACCAGCTGTCCAATTAACTACATGTGACGTCAAACACAGAGAATCACCCAATATCAAATCCGATAAGCGTGAACGCGTTTCAAACCAACCGTCTGGGACCTACCTGGGGTCAGCCAGCGGCTACGGAGAGTTCATTGTAATGTTTTCCCCTGCCTGTTGACTCAGTAACTGCTTGGGTTCAGGCCATGCCTGTCCGTCAGGATCTAGACCCAACGCATTCAGCGGGTTATAGCGACGACATCTACTCAGGGGTCGTGACCCGCCCCCCCCCCCCCCACGCGAGGGATGTGCGCGCCACAAAAGCCAGGAACACACGAAACACACCCTGACTCTCTGCCGGGGGGGGGGGGGGGGGGGGGGGGGGGGGGGCGAGCATGGATGGACTCACAGCTGCATGATGAGGTACAGGTGGTTGGAGCTCTCATAGATGTCCTCCAGAGCCACGATGTTCTCGTGCTTTATTCTGGAAGAGGCGGGAAACAGAAAGGTCACAGTGTGTCTCAGCACGCCCCCCCCCCCCCAAATGACTCGCTCTTGTGTTGCTTCCCCCTGCTTTCATGATGAATGCGTTTTCCATTTCAAGGAAAGACCCAGTGTGTGTGTGTGTGTGTGTGTGTGTGTGTGTGTGTGTGTGTGTGTGTGTGTGCTCACAATACTGAAAAACTAGTCATGTAAACTTCCAACACATTTTCACAAGTTGAAAAAACCCTGGTGTGTGTAGGAGGAAGAAAAGGAGGAGGAGGAGGAGGAAGAGGAGGCTTTTACACCAGGATAATCAGTGAGTTACAGAGCAGCACTCAGTGTCAATGACGCAACAAAGGGAGTAAAACAGAATTTAAATTAGTCAAAGGTGCTGGAGAGCGAGTGGGAGTGAACACAGCAAGCGACACAGAGAGACAGAGAGACACAGAGAGACAGAGAGAGAGAGACACAGAGAGACAGAGAGAGAGAGACACAGAGAGACAGAGAGAGAGAGACACAGAGAGACAGAGAGAGAGAGACACAGAGAGACAGAGAGAGAGAGACACAGAGAGACAGAGATGCAGCAAGCGACACAGAGAGAGAGACACAGAGATACAGAGAGACAGACACAGAGACACAGAACAATGAAGATGAGAGAAAAAAAACAAAACAGTAACAGCAGTCAACGGATAGCAACTGTAACCAGGCAACTATACCCAACAACCAGCAGTGGCTCTTGTCAGGGGTGACTGATAACCAAACCGGAGGAATTACCCATCAGGCCCTGGAAGTGAACTGTCTCACCTTGTGTCACCGAGACACGTACATCCGTAGTGTGAGTGAGTGAGTGAGTGAGTGAGTGAGTGAGTGTGTGTCTGTCTGTGTGTGTGCTCGCGTGTGTGTGTGGGGGATTTTGAACAAGGGAGACGCTTCTGCTGCCAATGATTGCTAGAGAAAGAGTGGCGGCATTCTGAACCCAGATCATTCCTCACAGGACACAGTACACAGTACACAGTACAGTACTCAGTGCAGTACACAGTACACAGTACTGTACTCAGTACAGTACTCAGTGCAGTACACAGTACAGTACACAGTATTCAGTACACAGTACTGTACACAGTACTGTACTCAGTACAGTACTCAGTACAGTACACAGTACAGTACACAGTACAGTACTCAGTACTCAGTACAGTACTCAGTACTCAGTACAGTACTCAGTACAGTACACATTACAGTACTCAGTGCAGTACACAGTATAGTACACAGTACACAGTACAGTACACAGTACACGACTCAGTACAGTACTCAGTGCAGTACACAGTATAGTACTCAGTACAGTACACAGTACTCAGTGCAGTACTCAGTATAGTACACAGTATAGTACACAGATCCCCATGGCACCAGAGCGCGGCCACGCACGACTTACTTCCTGAGTACGGCGATCTCGTTCTCGATGCTGGTCTCCTTCCCCTTCAGCGCCTTCTTGGGGATGCACTTGATGGCGACCATCTTGGATGTGGCCCTCTCCCTCGCCATGACCACCTCGGAGAAGGCCCCCCTGGGGGAGGGAAGGGAGAGCGGTGAGCGGGACGCGAGCGGACGGGGGAGGCTGTTGACAAGAGAGGAGCCACGGCGAGTGACCAGAGAGTCTCTGGGAGGCCAGACACACAAGCAGCATACTGGGAGTGTTTACCGAGAATCAACTAGGTCCCAGTGGTAAAAGCTACCAGCACCCCCCCCCGCCCACCTGTCTGTGTTGGCTTACGGAGCGTGTGTGCACTCACTTGCGTGTGGTCGATGGCATGGCAAACACTTTTAAAAGCTGTAGGAACAGCCATTTAGGACGGATGGCGCGTGGTCCACTACCATCTGCCTCCATCCGTGAAAGGCCTGGAAGGCAGATATGAATGAAGGGAGTAGTCTGTTTCCTTTCACTACACATACCACGTCCCTACCGTCCTTTCCATCTCTACATTTAGAGAAATCGTTCTATTATGTTCCCCTTCTGGGGGATTTTTTTGCGATGACACATTTTGTTGAATTCTATAGGGTTTTAGTGCCGCAGTAATTATACACCTGATGGTTTTTTTCCTTGAGAGAAAGATAGAGAGAGTGAGAAAGAGAATAAGAGAGGGGGAAAAAAGACTGATTTCATTCATCTCTGACGCAGCTTAAGCCTTTTCCCCATCTAACCACAGTATTGATTGATTTGTGAATCGCGGCTAATCAATGCCTTTTGATCAGAAACAATGATTTACCCACATCAGGGGATTATTGAACATAACCTATCTTACCCTGTTGTGATGCTCCAACTCCTACTTTGCACTTGCCTACCATAAATCATAATAAAAGAAAAACGAAACAATAACGATCATAATAACCTGTTGGTTCTCGCACCTATAGCTACCCTGCTCTGATTGCCTGTCAGCCTGACCTCGGAATCACCACGGATACAAGCATCCCTGCTTGACGTAAATATATTGGATGCTTGACGTATCACCATGGACACAAGCATCCCTGCTTGACGTAAATATATTGGATGCTTGACGTATCACCATGGACACAAGCATCCCTGCTTGACGTAAATATATTGGATGCTTGACGTATCACCATGGACACAAGCATCCCTGCTTGACGTAAATATATTGGGAGTCATCCCCCTCCACGCGTGCGTCCTCAGAACCAAGGTTCACCTGGAGTTGGACAGCCGTGATCTTTGTATAAGCCCCTCCCTTGTTATTACCTGCTCCCAGCAGGCTTTGCACTCCCCAGCCCCTTAAATCCTTCAAGGTCATCAAACCTTTGATAATCCCCGTCTCTCTCGTCGCTTTTGGTGGACGACGGCGGAGGGGGGAGGGGGGGGGGGGGGGGGGGGGGGGGGAGCACAACACAACAACAACAACAAGCTGACAGAATCCCGGCCCCAGGTGTGTGTTGAATAAAGCCAAACCAAACACAAACGAGCCGCAGAAGAGAGCAGGGCTCGTCTCGGGGCCATTGATCCACGGCCCCTCTCTCAAACACACACACACACACACACACACACACACACACACACACACACACACACACACACACAACGCCCGAGTGCGTGTCTCTCCATTCTGTTCCGCCTCGCTACACGCAGAGTGAGAAACGATTTCCCATGCAGTGCACGTCGAGTTTCGGCAGCTGCGCACAGACTTCCTGTGCGGGCCACCGCGATGGCGCCGTGAAAGCCATCTTCAGCGCGCGCGGCACGGGCGTGTTTGTGAGAATGAGAGGGGAGACAAAAGCAACACAATAATTAAAACCACAGGAAGGCTGAACTCTTCTCTCTGAAAGACGAGCCCCTCTCCAAGCCTTCCTCGATGGGGTGAAACCTAGCAACATCATTTCCTGTGTGTGTGTGTGACTCATAACTGAAATCCACAATGACTTTCCTCCCTGCCCTCATTGCAAATGACGAACGGCCTCAGACGAACTCTGAGGCCGTTTTGCAGCATCTGGCGTATGAATGTGATATTACAACGGTGTCAGAGGCAGCATCTGCCTATTGCCTGCATATGATGCGTGCGCGCGCACGCACGCACGCACGCGCACACACACACACACACGCACGCAGTTGGGTGTTGGTGTGCTGTGTTATTGTGTTGTGTTGATTTCTTGGTGTATTGATGTGTTGGTGTGTGGTTGTTGTGTTTATTTCTTAGTGTAATGATGTGTTGTGTTGTGCTGTGTTGATTTCTTGGTGTATTGATGTGTTGTGTTGTGCTGTGTTGATTTCTTGGTGCATTGATGTGTTGGTGTGTTGTGTTGTGTTGATTTATTGGGGTATTGGTGTGCTGTGTTGTGTTGTGTTGATTTCTTGGTGTATTGATGCGTTGGTGTGTTGTGTTGATTTATTGGTGTATTGATGTGTTGGTGTGCTGTATTGTGTTGCGTTGATTTCTTGATGTATTGGTGTGTTGTGTTGTGTTGATTTCTTGGTGTATTGTGTGCTGTGTTGTGTTGATTTCTTGGTGTATTAGTGTGCTGTGTTGTGTTGATTTCTTGGTGTACTGATGTGTTGGTGTGTTCTGTTGTGTTGATTTCTTGGTGTATTGATGTGTTGGTGTGCTGTGTTGTGTTGCGTTGATTTCTTGATGTATTGGTGTGTTGTGTTGTGTTGATTTCTTGGTGTATTGATGTGTTGGTGTGTTGTGTTGTGTTGATTTCTTGGTGTATTGATGTGTTATTGTGTTGTGTTGATTTCTTGGCGTGTTGTGTTGATTTCCTGGTGTGTAGTTGTGTACGGAGCAATCCCGCTGAATCATCTGCTGTAAGACCTCAGGCTCAGCCCATTATGTAACATGTGACGGAAACATCGGTTCTGGATTATCCAGGTGGACAGAGACTATCTGTCTCTGGTAATCCGTCCCGTTTAAAAGGACCCAATAGATACGCATTTACTACAATTGACCAAAGAGCCGTCCTTAATGTCCCAATCTCCCCTGGTTCTGGAGATGAACAAAATGGGAAAATTTCCCTTCATTTCTGTCTCTCACATTTAGCGCATTCCTGCTTCACAAAGACACGACGACATGTGGAATAAATTGAGAGCAAACTGGGTGACTTGGCAACAAGGCCGGCATTCACCTCAAAGCACCTCACACATCACATGTTTTCCCAAGTTCCAGCCAGCTGAATGCACATCAGAAGCACAGACGCAGATCTGATGCTAAAGCATGAGAACCCAACCGAGGGAGGTTTGGCCAACACAGGGCTAAACAAGGCTAAACAACGGGAGAGACGGGTAAGGATAAGGTTTATAACCGCTTCCTCCTGCAGCATCGCACACAACACACAGTCCTATATAGACATGAGAGTATGGCACTCCATCATCACAGTCATCTGCCTTTGCTTTACATGCCAATGGATCTCCTTCTTACAAACACTAACCCTTGTGGTGTGTGTGTGTGTGTGTGTGTGTGTGTGTGTGTGTGTGTGTGTGTGTGTGTGTGCGTGTGCGTGTGTGTGTGTGTGTGTGTGTGAGACTGGTTTAAGCAGCCTCACCTGGCGGCCTGATCGGACTCTGGGGCTGGGTGGGGCTGCACACCTGTTGCGCATTGAGCAATCGGTGTGCAACAGGTCCAACCCGCCATCGTCCGCACACACTCAGGGAGAGCTCTCCTGCATGGAGCACTATCGTCCTGTGCCATTGTCTTCAAACGCTACCATAAACCGGCTCCAACACCACCCCCCTGCGTCCCTGTTCTGCGGGAGCCCAGTAAAAGCCACCTAGGTGGAGCCTGGCAGCCACAGCATGTGCTGTTGTGTTGGTGTGCTGTGTTGATGTGTTGGTGTGTTGTGTTGGTGTGCTGTGTTGATGTGTTGGTGTGTTGTGTTGGTGTGTTGTGTTGGTGTGCTGTGTTGGTGTGCTGTGTTGTTGTGTTGGTGTGTTGTGTTGGTGTGTTGTGTTGGTGTGTTGTGTTGGTGTGCTGTGTTGGTGTGCTGTGTTGATGTGTTGGTGTGTTGTGTTGGTGTGTTGTGTTGGTGTGCTGTGTTGATGTGCTGTGTTGGTGTGCTGTGTTGGTGTGTTGTGTTGGTGTGCTGTGTTGGTGTGCTGTGTTGTTGTGTTGGTGTGTTGTGTTGGTGTGTTGTGTTGGTGTGTTGTGTTGGTGTGTTGTGTTGGTGTGCTGTGTTGGTGTGCTGTGTTGGTGTGCTGTGTTGGTGTGCTGTGTTGGTGTGCTGTGTTGGTGTGCTGTGTTGGTGTGCTGTGTTGGTGTGCTGTGTTGGTGTGTTGTGCTGGTGTGTTGGTGTGTTGTGTTGGTGTGTTGTGTTGGTGTGTTGGTGTGTTGTGTTGGTGTGTTGTGTTGGTGTGCTGTGTTGGTGTGCTGTGTTGATGTGCTGTGTTGATGTGCTGTGTTGATGTGCTGTGTTGGTGTGTTGTGTTGGTGTGCTGTGTTGGTGTGTTGTGTAGCCTGGGTGTGCAGGAGTGGAGGTGGATCGTAGTTTACAGCCACCAGCCGCTTTCCCTCCCGTCAGGCCAGTTGCCTAGCTGCCGGCTTCTGGACCCAAGAAGCCTCTCCACCAACGGTGTGGGGTGGGGGGGAATGGATCGATGCAGCGGCAGAGCAGCCACACTTGGAAGGCTCCCCCCCCCCCCCCCCCCCCACCACACACACACACACACACAGGGCTGGGTGGGGGAGGAGAGGGCTCTAAGGAGGCGTGGCCCGGGCAAGCTTCCTGCCAGATGGTAGCCGCTGCCTGCTCAACTACAAAATATGAAAATTCTCTCTCTCTCTCTCTCTCTCTCTCTCTCTCTCTCTCTCTCTCTCTCTCTCTCTCTCTCTCTCTCTCTCTCTCTCTCTCTCTCTCTCTCTCTCTCTCTCTCTCTCTCTCTCTCTCTCTCTCTCTCTCTCTCTCTCTCTCTCTCTCTCTCTCTCTCTCTCTCTCTCTCTCTCTCTCTCTCTCCCCAGGGGGAAGGGAGGTCCCCCTACTTAGCTGACACTCGCCCTTCACAAACAGGAAACCACTCCTCACCCATCCCCTCCCCCAGATCACAGGAGCTGACCACTAGCCAGCGTCAGCAGGCGGGGGCCCAGTGGTATTCCATGTCAAACCGGTTCCAACAGGCTCCACCACCCGGGGGGGCACCTTGATGACATCAGCCCCCAGGGGAGAGGCAGTAAGGAACTTGTTCAGGTCCCCTCTGGAAGCGGAGGGCGTGTCCACTGACCGTGGTGGAGTGGGAGTCGATTCGGTTTAGCACCGAGTGTTTGGGGTGCAGAGGGTGGACCGAAGGGGTCCCGGCGGTGGGTGGGGGACGCCCACCCACCCAGCCCTTAAAAACGCCCAGCACCCATTCTACGTCTCCCAACGAGATCTGGTGAGGCGTGCAGGAATAGACTCACGTCCACTGGGTTTTAAGGACTAAATGAGGGATGCTTTTTCATACGCAGCAAGGGTTCATAAAATGGTTTCTTTTTTTCATCATACATTTATACATGCTCCGCTACATTTTCACAAAGCAACATGTATTCCTTCATCAACAGCGTGTTCAAGTCGGTCTGAGTTCCTCCTCACTGTGCGCTGATGGCAAGCGTGCACGATACTTGGCTGGGGTAAGCGCATCGTGCCGACATGTGTTTTCAACATATTCACAACGTTCTCTCACATAAACATCGGCTGTACGCGTTCCCGCCCCCTCACACTCATTAAAGCCGGAGACATCACCGCGCCAAGGCCTGGATTGTTTTCCAACCACCACACAACCCACAGCACCTCTCAGGAAAACCCGACGCAGCAGGAACATCTCCAGCGGTATTGCTCCGCATGACCACAGGCTTTTTGAACGTTTTCTCCACTGGATGACACCGCACCAAACACAGACACAGACACGTTTCTATCCCTCCTGTAAAAGGGTTTCATGTAAGCTGAAGTTCTGTTTGGTATTACAGTGGAAACCTCCCAGCATGCATCTGTGGTTCTCTTCATTGGAACTTCTCTGTTGGTGCTGGGGGCTCAGGATCGCCGTTGCAGACGAATCGCCGGCCAGGGGTCGAGCCACCGCCCCCACCCCACCCAAGCTAGCCATTAAAACCAAGATGGAACCAAGATGGCCGCCAGGTGAATAAGGCCCATTAAGGTAGACTAGTTTGGCTAGCGCAAATCTCATAAGCTTCCAACGACATCAAGAGGATCGGACTGAGGCCTGCTGGGGAGCTCCGCCAGGGAGACCATCATCCATGGGGTGCCATGGTACCAGGTGAGCCACACACCAGGTGAGCCACACACCAGGTGAGCTACACACCAGGTGAGCCACACACCAGGTGAGCTACACACTGTATAAGCTACAAACCAGGTGAGCTACACACTGTATAAGCTACAAACCAGGTGAGCTACACACTGTATAAGCTACAAACCAGGTGAGCCACACACCGTGTAAGCTACAAACCAGGTGAGCTCCAAACCAGGTGAGCTACACACCAGGTGAGCTACACACCAGGTGAGCTACACACCAGGTGAGCTACACACCGTGTAAGCTACAAACCAGGTGAGCTCCAAACCAGGTGAGCTACACACCAGGTGAGCTACACACCGTGTAAGCTACAAACCAGGTGAGCCACACACGGCCGGCCAGCTGCTTCCAGGCGACTCTCTCCAACACAAAGATCAAGTGTGCTGAGGCCATTACAGAGCTGCAGGGCTTCTACTCCAAAAATATTGATCTGTGAAAAACAATCAAGTCTTTTCACAGCAGACTATTACCACTGACGGTCCAAAAAAATAACAAGAAATCGATTTTGTTCCTATGTGTAAAACCTTTTGGTGACTTCAGCGTAAGGCCAGCTCTACATGTTGCACGGGCATCACCGTGTTTTGCATGCAGGGAATTTGCAGAGGAGCCGAGCGGTGAATAAACTGCACACATTCAGTGTGTCTAGCCGTTAAAAAGCACTCCACAGTTAACGCCTCACGCACACCACAGCTGTTGCTGTGGTGTGAACCTCGCAAGCTGTCAACCGGCTCCCTACGCTGTGAAACTCACTGCAGCGTTAGTAGGTGTTGCTCAAGCCCCTTTGGCGTGGTTGGTTGGTCTAGGCTTCTGGCAAAACGGTGTCAAACAATTCCACCAGCAATTGTGGGACACAAGTCCAACAGCCTACAGCTCTGGTCTGACAGCGCGGGCTCCAACACCTGTTTACCCCCCCACCCCCTGCAGGGAACTGGGGAGGACCAGTCTTCACTGGTGTGAAGAGGCCCACCAGGGGGCTTTGAGATCAACAGGAGAGGGTTTCTGTGTGAGGGGGGGGGGGGTTACAGAGGGCCGTCCCCGTGACCGGACGGTGGGACGCTGCCCCAACATGTCCAACAACAGCCCAGCGCCGACCACGGTCAGAAGGGGCACCGGCGACGCAGTGAGCGGAGTACGGAGCGTTCTGGTTGCCATAACGACCACCTAGGAGACCAAGGGGATGTCCCCGGTGTGTCGTCTTCAAGGTCCGTTTCATAACACGCAGGCTTGATTAAATTTCCCCAAAATCGGAAAAAAGAAAAAGACGGAGCAGACCCAAGCCAAAGCCTCGAACGCTCCAGACGAGACTTTAAAGAAGGCACATGATTACGGCACCCGGTTGCCAAGGACAAGGAAGCTGCAAGGGGATGATCCTATTGGCCACCACCGGGGAATCCTGAGGGGGAGGGGGAGGAAGCGGAGGAGCTGGAAGAACATGCTACTCCAGAGGGTGGAGGAAGACTAAACTAATCTCCGGTCTCCTCTAGTCCCTTCTAATCTCCCCCCGGGCAAAGCTGTGGAGGGTGAGCCAAGAGGGGGAGGAGCCCTGTAGCGGTTTGGCCAGGAGCTCCCCACCTTGACCGGGTCTGAGTCACAGTGCTGACCGGCCACGCCTTGATCCAGACGGGGAGGGGGAGCGGCCAACAGCTCAGGACAGGTCAACCGGGACAGCGGAGTTCAGGGTAAGATGTACAACACCAGCTGGTGAGCAATCAAAAGCTGGATTGTGTGTGTGTGTGTGTGTGTGTGTGTGTGTGTGTGTGTGTGTGTGTGTGTGTGTGTGTGTGTGTGTGTGTATGTATGTATGTGTGTGTGTGTGTGTGTGTGTGTATATGTATGTATGTATGTATGTATGTATGTATGTATGTATGTATGTATGTATGTATGTATGTATGTATGTATGTATGTATGTATGTATGTGTGTGTATGTATGTATGTATGTATGTATGTATGTGTGTGCTCAACCTGGCTATTGTTTAGACAGCAAGGCCGGTGAGTCACGGGGTCACGCAGAGGTCCTTCACAGTTAGTCAGGCATTCAGCCTGCGTTTGAATACCTGCTGGCTCTCTGCTGCACAGCTGCAGGGGCAGCGTTATGAATCACAAAGCGTTAGAACATAACTGAAGCAGCACCATGGATACGTCAGCTCTGAAGAAGCATGATACGGGGGAGGGGAAACCCGCAGACAAGAAGAGACAACCTTAGCTCTCGGAAAATAATCGCGATGTTGTATAGATGAATGCGTCAATATACACTAAAGACAACTGACAAGAGCTTTACTCATTAACATGAATATATATATTTAAATATTTACAAATATAAATAAAAAAAATTACTCTCGAACATGCGTGGTTATGAGTGCCAACTTATTAGATGACAGCGAGCAGACGTCATCGTGGTAGAAAGAAGGGCTGGGTTTTGTGAATGGGGCTGCAGGTTCATAAACCCCTCGCTCACCTTTTGCCCGATTAAATTGGCTCATACCTGATTCCCATTGGACAGACGTTACAATCTCTCTTATGGTCGATTACCCCCCGTCATCTCTGCATCACAGCAAGGCCAATGACCACAACTCTCTTAAATCGTGTCACTTAGACATTTTGATAGTGGAAAAGTTATCCCCCGCTGAAAATAAATGTAATCAAGCAACCCCAGGAAGCCCTGCTTTTTGGACTATAGGAGACTCCCAAGAAAGCAGATGTGCGTGGTTTATCAGGTCCTAATGATTATGCTTCATTCAATTAAATAACTTCCTTTAGCAATACGTCTGATAATTAATTATAATGTTTGGAGATGGGGGGACCTATCTCGTTGGCTACACGCATGTGCCTAGCTGAACACCTACTTTCATCTCTTTTTAGCATGCAACAAGCCTACGACTGCTGCTGGCTGTATTTCACAATAGTCCCTTTTCCACGCTAGTTTGCACGGTGCTCCACTGGAAGCCTGTTATTGTTTAACGTCGACACACATTGCCTTATTTTGTGAACTATTCACCAGCTGTCATCTCGCCACCCTCCTTGCACCCGTCTGGCCCGCCGCGCCATGCTACGGCCGTGCCTCGACCAGAAACAAAGTTTTGGGGGATGCGGTCGTCGTGCGGGGAGGGGGTGGGGGGGAGACTGCTGCAGCCTACTGAACATTACTCACGTCCCAAGGACTTCTTTGAAGTCAAATATATTCTTGATATCGTCAACGTGCTTTTTCCACGATGCGTCGCTGGACTCGCCGTTCTCCCTCGCCATGGCCATGCAGCACCGGGTGGGAAGACGCGGAGAGAAGGCGCTGGTTCACTACGATGGTCCCCCGGAGTGTAGCTGGGGTACTTCTTCTATCACCAAAGCAGGGATCCCTACCTAATGGGTCGCGCAGGCTGTCGTGCTTCCTCAGCCCATTCGTAGGACAGCCCCTATAGCCAAGCCAGCTAAACGACACTAATCTCCTGGCGTGGCGGATTCCGCTGCTTCTCGACTGTGCGGGTTTCTTCTTTTCGCGTCAACAACGAAAAACACCGAACCGAAAGCACTTGCGTTTCGACCCAAGCGCGCACTAAGGAACCGACTACTTGTTGGAGGAGCGTGACGCGTCAGTCGCATCCGAGCTGCTGCTGCGGTGCCATTGACCAACACCGACCGCCCTTTGGTTGTTATAGCAATAGGAGTGGGAGGTTGCTGCCTCCTGCTTGTGTATCCAACGGCGTAATGTCTCCGTGTGAGTGAACCATGTCCAAGTGTTCGCATTGCACCAAAACAAACAGCCCAGTGGCACAGTGACCTAGGAATGTGCCCCCAAACGCCCGATTCAACCAATCCAGTAGCACCAGCCGAGTGTAGCGGAAGGGTGAGAGGAGCAAACAATTACTGCAATTAAAACGCACGGGAGCGTTTTCGCGCATACCTTGTCGTGACAGAGCCCCTTTCATGTAGAGACATGGGAGGATGAAAGGCTAGTCATTAAGATGTATTTTCTGTACTAGTGTTTACCCTACAAAATGTATGCCCAACCAATGAGATATTAAAGTTGTACTGCTGCCAGCAAGAGTTTCAATTTAGGCCTGTTTGTGAATACAAACACAAAGCAAAATACAATCAAAATAGATTTATTTGAAAATGTGACCATTTGAGCCACTTAGCCACGTAGTTTAGCCCTTGGCTGTCTGTAGGTTGACATTTTTTTTCTATGAACAAATAAAAATAAAGTCTGAGTACTGGCATGTGATCATCTTCTAATTGGAGGGGGTATCCAGTTCATGAGCAATTAGGCTTAATCACAAAAAGACTGACCTCAAATTGAATTATAAGGAGCGCTACTTATGGGGCGAACAAGGAAACATCTTTGAGATTAAAGTCAGAGAGTTGGTTGATCGATAAAGGGGACAGTGTCCAAAACACCAGGGGTCTAAAATGACCCCACCGATTGAAAGACGAAAACATAGAAAGTGTAAATGACTCCCATTATTGTAAACATTACACTTACATAGAGTTGAATGAACTTCACCCCATGGTGGTGTAACGTATTAGAAAGCCCTAACGGTCAAATAACCACATACTACTCAACCTTCCCCACCACAATTCCCTTTCATCCCCGTAGTATTTTACAGTTAAACGAGACGCCAAACCGCGGTTAAGGGCCGAGTTTAGGCGGGTAACGCCACATGGTGGAACGCGGTACATCTTGGCCGCCATGGCGCCGGTGCGCGTCGCCTTTTGATTGGTTGCTCTAGGCGAAGGTGGCGGTGAGGATGGCGTCCTGCTGCCGCTGATGGAGCGTGCCGATGCCCACCGCGGGGGCGGGGAGGGCCGGCCGGCTGACCAATCGGAGCTGAGACAAGGCAGTAAAAGAAAGGAGAAAAAAGGAGCGAAAAGATTGGCGGGGACGTGATTACATGAACCATAACAAGTGGAATTTCTTCAGTGCATTTAGAAACAGGAGCTAAACCATTGTAGTACACCGCCACCTACTGGCCGGCATCTCATGCTACACACGTCTGTAACTTCCCCAGCTTGTGGTCCACGGCAAAGCATTCATGTATTAATGTATATATGTATTTATGTATTCATGTATTTATGTATATATTTCATAATGTTTTCGTGACTAATGTCCGTCTTCATCCTACCGCCATTGAAGTAACGGTGGACATCTGACACTCGACGACAGCTCCTCAAACATTTGACATGGGTCTCACCTTGCAGGCCAGCTGCTTCTGGAAGCGAGGGGCTACGAAGGGCCAGGGCCCCATGTTCTGAGGCTCCTCCTGACTCCACACAAACTCTGCAGGATCATCACAGTGCACGTTAACACCCACACCGCACCCCTCACTTGCCGTTCCCCTCTGCTGCCTTCGGCGACCGATCACACATCCGCTCAGCGCGGCCGCTTCCTGTCGCTGTGCGCGCGAACACAGTGTTGTGCGCGCGAACACAGTGTTGTGCGCGCGAACACAGTGTTGTGCGCGCGAACGCAGTGTTGTGCGCGCGCACCCTGCCTGCTGAGTGTGGCGGTACAGTGCTGCCATTACACCCTGCTCCCAACAGTGCTCTGTAACAGGCCTCCTCCTCGTCTGGGAGCTTAGAGGTTAGCTGGCTTTCCCACCCATTCCTTCGGACAAGTCTAGACACCTTTGATCAGGTTGGAACGTGACTTCCTCCCGGAATCATACATTTATAAAATGTATTAATAGTGGAATACAATTAACTATTATAATACCTCATCTTTGACTATTCATATCATAATGAATATTATTTAGTCTAAACTGAACGACTATTTTGTAAACGTGATAAAGGAGCGAATTGTGAAGCAGTTGGTAAGTCTCTCTCTCTCTCTCTCTCTCTCTCTCTCTCTCTCTCTCTCTCTCTCTCTCTCTCTCTCTCTCTCTCTCTCTCTCTCTCTCTCTCTCTCTCTCTCTCTCTCTCTCTCTCTCTCTCTCTCTCTCTCTCTCTCTCTCTCTCTCTCTCTCTCTCTCTCTCTCTCTCCCTCTACCTCTACCTCTACCTCTCCCTCTCCCTCTACCTCTACCTCTACCTCTCTCTACCTTTGGCGTTGGCGTATCTCTGGAGCTCAGTCTGCAGGGCCTCCAGTGGGAAGGGGCACAGCTCCTCCACCCGGACCAGCGCTGTGCTCTGATTGGCCCCCAGCGCCTCCCTCTGCTTCAGTAGTGCGTAGTAGTGCTTCCCTGAGCACAGCACCACCTTGCTGACACTGTCGGGAACACACACACACGTTCAACGCGTTACGTAAACACCCCGGTTACCATGACGGCCGAGAGATTGACGGTTGGGAGACCATCAATATCAGAAACATACAGGTGTCACAGATAATACGGGGTTTATTTTGATGTGGCAACAGGGATCAGCACTGAGGACACGTTGCAAAGTGTAAAACTGCTGAAGCCTTTCAAGCCACCCAAACAACTCCGAAGATTGTAATGGAAATTTCCATCAGACATGTTGTTCGCAAGACACTGGGACCCTTTGGTTATTATCTATATATGAAAAAACAATCTGTTTGTATGGCCATGGGGCTGACTCAACGGCAGCAATACCGCGAGCTACACCCACTAGGGTTCCTCCAACTCCGGCGATGCCACGAGCTGCATTCCTGAGATGGCCGAAAGGAGCATCTCCCCATCTACCGCCTCCAGGACGAGTCCCTGCTCTCCACCGGGGAGCGCGCCCGCGCTTCAACCTGCGTACGCTTGTCGCGTCGCCTCTCTGCGGAGACTCCTTTTACCGTGTACTATTTCTTAGCCTTTATTACAATAAAGTCTTTGCGTTTATGCCGAGTTGCGTTGTCGATACAGCTCGAGGAAGCTCGTTGGCAGAAGTGTCCGGGTCCCGGGGGTCCCGGGGGGCCCCGGGGTACGTGACTCTACGGGTCGGGCCCTGCTGCGGTCTCAGTACCTTTCTGGCGAGGCCGAGTCGTCCCCCAGCACGGGTCTGAAG
>JACYXH010000705.1:450000-570000 GCA_026745465.1 Lota lota | reverse complement strand
CCGAGCAGATACACACGAGGCATCAGGGGCGGGTAGGGTTTGGGCCGCGGGTCAAACGTTTACCATAGGGGGCAGGACGGTGTGTGGCTTTTAAGGTGTTTGGACTCCCATCCGAAAGGTTCTGGGTTCGAGACCCGCAGTCCGCAGTCTACCGAGACATTCTTGAGACGCCTAACCCGTGTCTAAAAGATAATACTTTTTTTTTTTTTTTTAACCACCGTCGCTTTGAAGAAAAACATCTACTGAACATCGGGTCCATCAGGACCATGGATGTGTGTCTCAAACTAATGTAAATCCATCAAATGTAATATCGTAATATAATAATATACTAATCCCATACCAACATCAGAGCAGTAGAGGGAGGATCTCCCCCGCTCAGACGGAGTGGTATACCCCACTTGGTTGTTCACAATAAGGTGGATGCTCCCACCGACTCTGTAGTGGGGGAGGCTGGAAATGGTGAAGGTCTCTGGGACGATCCCTTGGCCGGGGAAGGAGCCATCGCCATGGACCTGAGAGAAAGAAACGATGACGTCATGAATTAAACACACACTCGGCTTAGAGGTGGTCTGAAGACACTGATTTGGGTTCATTTGTTGACTTGAGACCAACCTCAAAATACAGTGCTGGTTTCTAAAGCCATTTAGTCACTTGCCAAATGATAAACAAAATCAAATAGAGTTTACCTCCAGTATCCTGTGGGTGTCATGGGGATTTTAATCAACATTTCACTAACTAAAATAGGCATGTACTGATTCCTTCTGGTCCGAATGCTGCCTTACTCTGCAGAACCATTAGCAGCCTACAGATGGTACAAAGTGTGGCCACTAGGCTACCCAATCACAAACCAGCTGAGGGGCTTTTAAACCACTTTTATTTTTCTTCACCAAAAGGTCTACTTTTTCTTTAAACAAAGACGGACGTATTTTCGTCAAACGCACACAAAGAAAAGGCCTCAATTGAACACCTTTGATAATAGATTTCCCCAGAGTGCAACACGGAAAGCTGTGACGTAGCCCTGGCTAGCCGGGGGGGGGGGGGGGGGGGGGGGGGGGGGGGGGCCCGTACCTGCAGGCAGATGACCCGGTCCCCCGGCTGGGCGCTGTCCTCCAGGGAGTAGTCCCCCTCCCGCCGGAGCTGCTGCCTGGCGCGGGCCTTGCCCTGCGTCACGGGGTTGATGGCCTCCAGGTGCGAGGGGTTGGGCAGCATGGTCACGTGGAGCGGGCGGGCCGCGCCCAGATCCAGGTGCACCGACGACGTCAGGTGGGACAGCACGTCGCCGATGGAGGGCGAGTCCTCCGGGAACTCGCTCAGGCCCCGCATCTTCCGGAACAGGAGCTGACGAGAGAGAGAGGAGGAGGAGGAGGAGGAGGAGGAGGAGGAGGAGGAGGAGGAGGTTTGCTTTCGGCTTCGCGTGACGAAGCGCAAACCGCACACGTTGGCGTTGGTTCAAGCTCGTAGCTTAAAGCGACCCGGACATCTCTGTACGTCCAACGCTCGTCAATGGGGATTTTAATAATGTTGTCCATAAAATCACATTCTATAGCTGATATATTCTACAAAAGAAAAAAAAATGCTGGCCAGCCTGTACCTCTCTTTTTGGGTGAGAGAGAGTGAGTGAGTGAGTGAGTGAGTGAGTGACTGATTGACTGAGAGAAGTGAGAGAGTGAGTGAGTGAGTGAGTGAGAGAGAGTGAGAGAGAGTGAGGCGTCTGACCTCGGGGGGACACTTCAGGAGGCCGGTGAGGAGGTTGAGACGGCCTCGGTGGGGCATTCCAATAATGACGTCGGTCACGCCGCAGTGGGCCGACTGGTGGAAGAGCTCGTCGAAAAATCCCATCATGCTCTCTGCCCCCTCCCCTCCGTAACGCTTCACCGTGGCAAACTTGGTGGCCAGGAAATGGTCGAATTCCTGCGGAGACCGAATTAATGATTGTGATATTTTTTTGTAATGGTAACATTTAGAAAATCGTAACGTATTGAGATATGTGTCACAGTCCTGTTCCGTTGCAATATCTTTTTTTAATCTGTCTTTCGTCTGGTTGGTTGGGATGGCATTGAAATTGTAACCTTTCCTAATTGTAAGTCCCTTGGAATTCAAACCCTTAACTTAATTCAAGTCACTTCAACGTGTGCCCAAAACCTCACCTGGGACTGCAGCATGATGGTGGCTAGCCGTCTCTTCTCCTCGGGGGAGAACGTCTGCTTCTTGAGCTCCTCAAAGCGGTCGGCCATCCACTCGCGCTCCAGCAGCGTGCTGAGCTGGCTGGTCTCCACGGAGATGTGGCCGCAGTAGGCTCCGTCCAGGTAGGAGATCACCTCCTCAACCAAAGCCTGCTCCTTCCCAAAGTGACGCAATCCTGTGGAAAGGTCGGCCAAAAAAATATATAAGAATACAGATATTTTACATGTATTTATAACATTGAATATGATGTCATTTAAAGGGGTATACACTGTATGATGTAGGAGAACTTTATAGATACGGATGATTATTATTAATTATAATCATAATTTAAAACAACATTCAATGATAGTATTAAATGATCATTTATAAAAAAGTAATACACAACGGGTAAAGTACCTTACAATTTGGTAAAAGAAAAAGACGTAATGACTAGGTGAACTTACCTGAGGTGTTGAGCTGTCCTTGTAACGCACCGGTCACCAGGGCTATCTCCGGTACATTGTCTAAAACAGGCTTCTGGGGTAGCAATGGGTTAATTTTAGCTGCCTTGTGCCCATGTGCTCGATATGCTTCAACCAGTCGGGCAAAACCATGATCTGAGGCATAGAACATAGAAAAAGAAGTATACTAAACAAATATAGGGTATACTAAACAAAAATATATTGTTGAGACGCCAGACGTCTACACGAACATTGAATGCATTGATCGGTGTGATGACGGTCGCCCATCCACCTCAGTGGGTCACAAAACGTCCCATACTACAGTGTGGGATGTAATGTAATGTAATTATTGCTGATTGTCCCATTCAACATTAATCAACACGGGTCGTGGGACCAATGACAGCAGTTGTGATGCACCGGCCAAGTGCAGAATGTTGGTCAAACCGAATAAACGGTTACCAAACCGGTTCGATTTATAACGACATGGGCGCACCTTCACTATCCGAAAAGCAGATCCCATACGGTAATGGTTTGAAATATACCTGACTTGCTCTCATTTGGGATCACTATTTGGCCTCCAAATTAACCACCAGTTGGTATAAGTTGAATAACAACACATAACGGCGCCGGGTAGCCTTGCCATCCCACGGCCAGAGAGAACGCCGTGTAATCAATGCACTTGATGGAGCACCTAAACTTTAGGGACCCCTAAACGTTAGGGGCTCCATCAAGAGACGCCCGCACTGACCTTGGTTCAGCGCAGCGCTCGGGGCGCTCTCCAACTTCTGCTCCCGGTCGACTCGTTTGGGCCGGTAGCCGTAAACCCCCTTTTCAGTGTGATAATAAAGTCCAAGCGACTGCCGAGCGAGACTTAGGTAGGACCTTCGCATACATGGCAGGTTTTTCAAGCAAAGTACCGCAGACATGATTTCGAATTGGCGCTACGGTGTCCAGTTTCGATGAATCCCCGGCACACACTACAGGACGGCGGCCATGCTGCGTGCAGTACGTTCCGGCGATGCCGGAGGCTGTCGTTTCAGGACCGCCGTTCTAGGACCCTCGTGACACTGCTTTCGGGATGCCAAAACTAAAAGAAATAC
Source organism: Lota lota (assembly GCA_026745465.1). Classification (NCBI taxonomy): domain Eukaryota; kingdom Metazoa; phylum Chordata; class Actinopteri; order Gadiformes; family Lotidae; genus Lota; species Lota lota. The sequence goes on along the minus strand of JACYXH010000705.1, from coordinate 566,276 downwards.
CTTAACCAAGCCTTGCCCCAAAACGTAACCATCTATAACCTAATACCTAAACTTAACCATCTCTAACCTATGACTTAAACGTAACCATCTAAAATTATCAATTTATTGATAAAATAAAATATAAAAAATAACACCTTCGCTGGCTTCGTCATAATCTTAAAAACGAGGGTCCTAGAACTGCGGTCCTAGGGGTGCGGTTTTGAAATTCAGGAACATGTATTGCGCGCGGGGGCGCGCACACACACACACACACACACACACACACACACACACACACACACACACACACACACACACACACACACACACACACACACACACACACACACACACACACACACACACACACACACACACACACACACACACACACACACACACACACACACACACACACACACACACACACACACACACACACACACACACACACACACACACACACACACACACACACACACACACACACGATGGGAGGCACCGGAGAAACCCAAGCTCATTGGCTGAGAGGAGGAGGCTGTTGTCATGTTGGGAAATATTATTTTTCATCTTCAAATGTTGCTATATATCCTACACAAATGATTGGTCACTGATACTGATTCTTCTGATTTTGACACAAATGACACGGAGAGACGATAGTCGCGGAATAAAGTCTGGATTGGCATTAGTTCGTGTTGTACACCAGCCTCGAGCCGTGACGCAACAGGCGCGCGCAGCCCACGCTGCTGACGTCCCCCTCACGAGATGGTCATTCGTTGCACGTTAGATAAAGGTGCATTTGAGTTTTTCTGATTTATTTTATCCAAAAAAACGGATTAGTAGAGAAAACGTGTCGCACGATTAGTTCTTCGTTGATTTGGATTCAAAATGGTGAATAACATTATTAATCTCATTCTCAATTCTCCGAATTGCAATGTTTTAATAAGCAGTCGCAAGTCCACGTTTACTACAAAGTACGGCAGTGATTTAATTACAATGTTTGTTGACCAAGTTAAACTAAAATTCAAAGTAATATTTAGTCTAATACGGTTGTCCACAAATTCCAAAATGGAGGACGTTGTCCACCACTAGATGGTGCAACTGCCCGTTATGTCCAGGGCTAAACAGTAGGGGTCTCTTTTCCTCAGTTTACTGCTTCGACATTTTTCTGGAAAAGTAGCTAAGCGGAAGCTTAATTAAACTGCCATTTACCAATCGTTCTCTTTGGGCCATAACGCACAGTAGAAGGCATAAGGCTCAGAAGAATCAGATCAACGCGGACGCACTCGTTTCACTGATATGCCTACAGATCATCTATCCCCATGCCGGCCGTTACTCAAATTAAATAAAATAAGCACAATGGATAGGAACAGGTTAGGGAGACAGGACACACTGGGGAGGATTGTAAATGTCTTTACAACACTGGACAACCAAACGGGACCACACAACACACAAAGACACATCCAATATTAGGGGAAATGGTTTAATTTGAGACAGAGGCAGAAAGAAACACACCACACGTGAACTAACACTGACCAAAAAAAACATTGAGTCTTTCTACACACTCCGATATGGGAAGGAACAGAAACTACACAGGTTAAAAGCAAAAGCCCAAACTTAAACAGATAGTGTACCTGCTATCAAACTAAGACAATTAGTTTACTAAACACAAGTTTACTAAATCCTGCTGCTGAATGCTTAATCATGTGGGACAGCACGGCGCTAACATGAAACTTACCACGATTAAGAGCATCCCTAACCCCCCCCCCCCCCCCCCAACATGAAAAATTAATAGTGTAAGTTAATAGCTTGGACGCCACCTGGCGGCCCAACCGAGACCTGGTCATGACGAGGCCACATTGAGAGGCCAGACACATTTTTTTTTCCAAGATAGTTTTTTTTCCTTTAATTTCCAATATAAAAAGCTTCACTGGTACAAAATACATATGAACAACCAGTATTAGAAATTGGAAATCCTATTTGTCGTTTTGTTGTGTTTTTTTGTAATGTTTTTTTTTTTTAATCGAGCCATTTGAAAAAAAAACGGATAAAAACAAAGTTTATGTGTACAGATCACATCAAGATGCACCCACTTTTTTGGCTTTTATCAAGACAACATCTATGAAACTGTTGGTGAGCCATGAGAAATCCTATCGACTACCGGACAAAAAACAAAAAAAATTAACAGGGCAAGCTAGCTTTTTTTTTTTCTCCCTTGGACCAAGACAATATCGATAGACGCAAATCTACTGTACTACTACGAAACGAAAAAGCACTTTGAATGATGACAAAAACACAACGTGAGCAGTACGATTCCAGAGAATGACCTTTTGCAATGGAAGCCCCTGAAGAGAGTCTCGACCTATGACCTTATGATGTCGTAAATACACTGTGTTCATGTATCATTACTGGTAACACTTTACCATACACCCCCCCCACCCCCCACCACGGCACAGCGCCAACCACTGAACCCAACCACTAAACCAAACGGCTATTTTAGTCTTACAGTGTTTGGTTCGAGTGGCCAGTTGCTTTGGTAAAGTGTTACAGTACAATGTTTTTTTGTCTTTTCGTTACACCCACAACAAGGTTTGACAGACGTTTAGGGTAGTTTATTGTGAATGTACATACGTTTGACCAAAAATCATTCAAAGAAAAAGGGTAGTACATCACAATACACATTTTTCAATAACTCAAAAACACAAGCTTGGGACCAAGTCTTCATAACACTGGCATAAATAGACTTCAAAAGTCAAACTGCAAACTCTCTAACCAAGGCCTAATAGAATGTGTAGGCAGTTTTTTGACACATATGGCACTTCGAGTATTGTATTGCATTTGGATAGAAAACCACACTGCAAAAAGCACAAACCCATATTCAAAAGTGATATCCATGGTACCTTTTGTTTTTTTAATTGGGATACACCACCCATACGACCGTGAAAATGGAAGTTTCTCCCATATTTGTGCTTAACTCTGGCAATGTTCCTAAAAAAAATATATAAAAAATGTTTAAAATTTGGTACCATCTTGGATTATTTATTTTATATAACTAGAAAAAATTATAGAACATAAATGTGTCAGATGATTACAATTGTGCATTTAGTATTTTAATCCCGTCGGTGTGACATCAGTACACACAGAAAAACCCTGAGTCGACAATTTTTTTCTTCTAGCGTCACCAGGTACGCAGTATTTGGAAACCCTGCATCGGGGCGATGGCGGTGCAGCTGTACTCACCAGGGTCAGTGGGCAGCGCGACACAGAATGTCTACCCTAATAAAGACTTGTTTTACTTTGTAAACCTTGTGTTAAAATGGAATGCATTCGTGAACCCAGGTGTTCCGGTGAACACGGTAGGATTCACTGGCTCCGGGCGCGGCTGGGCAATCAAAACTGAATTCAAAAATGAAAAGCATGCCACTTTAGAACGAGTAAGCGTCGCAAGCTACGAAACGTCAAGCGTGTTTATATAAAAATGTGCAGAGGGCCGCAGACCCCGGTGTCTGAGTAAATCTTCTTCAGGGACTCCCATGTGTTGTGGTATATAAAGCATACTGTGTCTATCCAGCAATGTGTGAAAGTGTGTCGTGTTACGGTGACAGTTAAATTTGGGTACCATCACGAGAAATACCAAGAAAGAAAAACAATGATACATGGGCACTTGACTGCAAAAAAAAAAAAAGAATATGTCTGGCATCTGTTATTACAGGTTAAATCATCTTAAATGTGAGGCATCCACACTAAATCAAAAAAGGTAACAATTAAAATGAAATTAAGAATATTCACCAAAACTTGTCAAGACGTACCACAGAAATATTACACAAAATGTAACTTTTTTTAATGAATGGAGAAAAGAAACATGTTTTTAAGATGTAACCCTTCGATACCAAGTAAGTTTTTTTCCCCAAGAAGGTGAAATCAAAAAAATGAATGCAGAGGATTCTTTTATTACCCAAACTTGAGCGCTATTCTCAACAACAAAACAAAAGACACTCAAAAGGCTGTGTTGATCGAGCAAACTAATTTTTGTCCCCTTTAAAAAGGTCATGAACTGTAGAACGCCCGACACGATGACAAAAAGCCCACTGTTGGTTTGGGTTTCTGTTAGTTAAACTTCTCTAGATTCAATGGTATAAAATATAGGTAATCTAAGTGTGCATTTAAACCACAGATTGTCTATTTGTGAATCAGTTCTAAAAAAGTTGACTCGTGTAGGTAACCATTTCTCCAGCCAGAGCAAATGTACCTTTTATTGTGCCATCAATAGCTCTGAAAGAGGAGAAAGCAAATGCACTGGATTTTCTTTTAATAAATGTAAAGCAAAAAAAAAAAAACATTTTTTATCTTACACAGCCTTAGTGGAAATCTTTACACTGCTGCAACATTTAGAAACCATCCCAGCGCATTTGAGGGCTCCGGTCTGACTTTCCAAAGTGTTGGAAAATGGTCGTTCGTTTTAGAAGCCAACATATTGCTAATGGCACCAAATAGCACAGCGTCGTGCCAGTCCCTGTATTCAACTTTCAAGTTAACTTTACGGAGAGAGGTAAACTGAAAGCAACATCAAAACCAAGCAAATCCTAAAAAAAAAGAAAACACGAAATCCCACAGGCTTTTAAACATTTACAAAAAAAAAGAAATATCTTAAATGAATTGAGAGTAGGTAAGTTTTCACATTGATTTCTTCATCACCCTACCACCTGTCACATTTTTAAGAAAAAACAAAAACAAATGCAATATACATGCAGAAATCAGACTGAGCTATAGGGTCAGGGGTCAGTGGGTGGCCAGGTATTGGTCAGGCGAGCTTTAAGAGAGAAAGACACCACAGACAATGGTGGGATGATGAGGCCAGGGGTTTGGCTTTTCAACACCATGGAGACATGCTAGGCTAATGATGAGCAAACAGGCATGGAGAGTTGTTCTAAAAGGGAGGAAAAACATAAAAGATAGAGACAAGTGAAAGAACAGAGAGAGCGAGAGAAAGGAGATAGAGAGAGAGGGAGAGAAGTTAGCAACACAACACAAGAACCATTGAGCAATGACTCACAGCTTACAAACAAACAACAGGGAGGAGTCGGGTAACCCACCGTGACCTAAGCCCTTTGACAAACAACCAAGACAACACGGATATTCAAAAGAAGCGAGAACACCACACATATGATAAAAGCCACTCCCTTCCCCCCCCCCCCCCATGCAAATAATATTGTTGGCACCCAAGAGAACCGCCTGGAACCAGCCCCTCCTGTGGGGGGCTGGACGGCGGCTGGAATGATTGGAAGAAGTTGTTAGGAAGGGGAGGTGGCTTAACTCAACAGGGCGTGGCTACAGAGACATTAGCTCGACAGACAGGAGACAAGCTAACGAGAGGTGGTAGCGATGACTGGATTCTCCACATATAGGGATTGCTAAACGAACACTGAAGACCAGGAGACGGCCACGCCCCTGCATGTCACCTACAGCCTTTTCTTTCTATAGTGTCACCTGCAGGCAATGAAATGCGATGGCAATAAAATGTAAAACCGTATTCTTTAAAACTACAGAGACAGAAACGCGTGCCTTGAAAACCAACGACCGTCATAAATATCCATTTAAATTAAAACATTTGAGGAACAATCCAAAAACAAAAAAAGAACACATGGAGGAACTCAACAGAACAAGGTACCGTTCAAAATGGCACATGGAAATTGGCAACCATAAAAAAAAAAAAAAAAGATTCCATTAGAAAGACGAGCCCTGCCACCCCCCCCCCCCCCCCCCCCGTTGCTGCTGAGGGACCCGTGGCCGGTCGGTGCACTTACCCTAGCAGTGCTAACGAGGAAGCGCGGGCTCGGGGGAGGTAAAGGGGGGAGGGGGGGGGGGAGATCAGTAGGGCTTGCTGTCGTTCTTGGAGCGCTTCAGCTGCACCTTCAGCCTCTTCATGCCGATCTGGAAGCCGTTCATGGCCTGGATGGCGGCCTGTGCGGACACAGGGTTGTCGTAGCTGACGAAGCCTGGAGGCAGAGGGGGGGGGGGGGGGGGAGGCGTGTTACCATACGGTCGTTGTTACGTACCACGTTAACGGGGGTGCCCGGCTACCAACACCTGATTGATTGGATAGTAAAAAAATCGACCGTGAACTTGTCTTCCAGATCAGGACGACAGGCGAGCCCATGCAGACCACTGCAGAGTCCACCGGGACCCTTTCAACGGTAGCGTCTGAACATAGAGAGCGCCCACGCTGGTCTACCTACCGAAGCACTTGCTCAGGTTGGTCTGTTTGTCAATGAAGACTTTGGCAGAGACCACGTTTCCAAAAGGCATGAACATCTGCAGGATGTCCTGGTCCCCGAACTCCTGAGGCAGGTGGTAGATGAACAGGTTGGCCCCCTCAGGTCCTACAACATGGGGGGGGGGGGGGGAAGCACAAGGGCCCAAGAGACGAATGAGAGACGTGATACTTTACTGAAGACCCAGAGCGTGGGTCTGATATCTCAGCTAAATAGTAAAGATTTGGGAAGGGGAAAACAAAGATTCTACCATCAGGTTGACTCAAAAATCGATTACATCAGCAAAACAAATGGTATCAAGAAACGCCATCTTAATGGAAACATATTGGTGCCGCCCTACAGAGGGCGCTATAGTACATTTGCCTACAGTTATGCATTAACAATGTTCTCTCCTGCTCAGCCACTTTCATATGAAAAACAATGGTGGACAAAACCGGCCCATAGAACCTGAACCACAACTTTATACCCATAGGTTAAAACGCACCAAAGATAAAACATATAATTTTTACAGAATAGCAATATTTACAGATGGGATACAGATCATATCGGTGGTCAAAAATCGTTGTAATATGATAGGCTCCCCGCCGATTCCCATCCCCACTGAAAACATGTTTCACCACCACCACCAGTGGTGGTGTTGGAACTCCACCACTGAGATGCTAAACCAGTATGGTCCACAACTGTACAGTGGTGGAGTTGGAACTCCACCACTGAGATGCTAAACCAGTATGGTCCACAACTGTACAGTGGTGGAGTTGGAACTCCACCAGTGAGATGCTAAACCAGTATGGTCCACAACTGTACAGTGGTGGAGTTGGAACTCCACCACTGGGATGCTAAACCTGTACGCTCCACCACTGGTGGAGCGTACAGGTTTAGCATCTCACTGGAAAGTTAGTGAACAATCACAACCAATTAGAAAACACAAAACACATTCAACACTCAACCAATATTCTACATGTAATACTTATATCAATTCAAATATGTAAATATACATTTAGATTGGTACGTCTTAAAGGATTTGACCAAAGGTTAGTTCTCGACAGACACTGTAGAGATGTAAATCAGCCATGATGCAATGGAAAGCATGGCTGATTTACATCTCCAACATAGACACGGTCAACAATTAACCCGGGTTCAATAAACCAGCCAAATCCTTTAATGACCTACATTTTAAGTATCAAACACAAAAAACAAAAACATTTAACCAATTGTCTATTTGCAATATCTTTATCCATCTACACAATATCAATTTAGCCTGCCGTGTGGTAATTATAATGGATGTAATTAAATGCATTATCCTACCACACACACCTTCCTTCTGGCTGCCAGCCGCACTCTGCTGCAGCAGACTCTGGCTGTAGAGGGATGGCAGGGCCGAGGCGGTGTACTGCTGCATCCCGGAGTACGCCTGGGTCAGGGCGTCCATGCTGGCTGCCGAGCCGTTGGCCATGGAGGCAGCCAGGCCCCCGTTCAGGGCTCCCATACCTGCGCACACACACACACACACACCAACATTAAGGCCCGCGTTCAGAGCGCACACACCAACATTAAGGCCCGCGTTCAGAGCGCACACACACCAACATTAAGGCCCGCGTTCAGAGCACGCACACACACACACACACACACACACACACACACACACACACACACACACACACACACACACACACACACACACACACACACACACACACACACACACACACACACACACACACACACACACACACACACACACACACACACACACACACACACACGTCGTTTGTGCGGAAGCAGTACTTTTCTTTAATGATTGTGGTCAAACTTGGCCATGATTGTCAAGGACAATTAATTCATTACTAAAAGGATGTGCATTATGCACATATTCAGTTTCAGACCAACTGTCTGGCTATTTAGAGGAGGGAGGGAGGGAGGGAGGGAGGGAGGGAGGGAGGGAGGGAGGGAGGGAGGGACGAGCAAACAGTTGTTGGGAGGATCAGTACCACATGAGCGCGGTGCTAAAGCCCACGGTGTACAGTGTCCCGCCCCCAGCTAGGAGGCGGGACACTCTCAGGATTCAAAAACGCTCCCAACAGGTCGGTCCACTAAGTGGCAGGGAAACGGTGACGCAGACCAGCGGCGCTCGGCGAGCGGGACCAGCGGCGCTCGCCGAGCGGGACCAGCGGCGCTCGCCGAGCGGGAGGGGTTTCGGCGCTTAAGTACGGTTCTTGTCAACAAGCACAGAGGCCCAGCCCTTTTTATTTGTAGAATATCTAAATTACAGGGTGTGCGTTTAGTGATAACATCCTAATCCCCATCTATCAGTATTGAATACACAGGTAGGTCCAGGTCCTTTTAAGCCACCGGCTAGTTGAAGGGACACAGGTAGGTCCAGGTCCTTTTAAGCCACCGGCTAGTTGAAGGGACACAGGTAGGTCCAGGTCCTTTTAAGCCACCGGCTAGTTGAAGGGACACAGGTAGGTCCAGGTCCTTTTAAGCCACCGGCTAGTTGAAGGGACACAGGTAGGTCCAGGTCCTTTTAAGCCACCGGCTAGTTGAAGGGACACAGGTAGGTCCAGGTCCTTTTAAGCCACCGGCTAGTTGAAGGGACACTTGGCAGCACGGGCCACAGAGCGGTGCTTACCGGTGACGCTGTTGGTGAGAGCGTTGAGGCTGTTGAGGCCCATGGAGGCGCCGGTGAGGCCCTGCAGGGTTCCCAGGGAGGCGAGGGTGTTCATGGCCGCGCCCGCACTGCCCCCGGCCAACGCTCCGGCTGCTGGGGGGGGGGGGGGGGGGGGGGGGGGAGGAACGCACAAGGACACGGACGTCAGACACACACACACACACAGACACGCACACCCTCGCCTGTCCATGCACACAACTCTGGGGCCCCGACTCCTAACTGCAACAGGATGGGGGATGGCGGGGGAGGGGGGGGGAGACACCGCAGTGGGACGGCTCGACAATCTGTCACTTAATGACGAGGGGAGGCCGTTACCACGGTGACAATATGCTCAACGCAGCCAGATGGAGCCAATGTATATTTACACCCAGTAGAGGGAGCCCTCGTAAAAGCTTTATTAGGGCGATTATAACTCGTAAAGTAAATGAAGGATGGCTTGGCGGCAGACAGCAGCGTGCAAGATGGCTGCCGTGGCGAGGGATGCAAGGCGGAGGAGTCACGTGATCCAGCGTGAGGAGAGCAGAGTCGGACGCCGCACCGCAATTAAGAGGACAGTTTGAGAAATAACGAGTTGTTTTTTTAGAGTTGTGGCGAGATCATAGACGGATTATTTGCCATCGCCTTGTTTTCAGTTAAACCCGCCATGGCAAACGCAGACTTGACAAGAATAGCAATACATTCTGCAAGTGTAATGTGTGTCCTGTTATCCAGGCATCAGACCAGAACAATAACATTGATCAAATGTCATCTACACTTTAAGAAACATGCATTCCTAAAATGCTTCGTTTATTTGCAGTATTGATTGGGGATAGTCCAAGTATAAATCGATACTGGACAGGAACAGTTGCTAGCGTACTTTAAATGCGTGTGGTTTGCCACTCTGCTACATGGCTCATTTATAGACCACAACGGACACGCCTGAACATAAACTTGTATGCTCGCTGGGCAGCTTAAATCATTGCTGTATCTGATGATTGTTTTTTCTTTTTGTGTGTGCATGGGTTGCATTTTCCAGCCCCGCCATCCCGTGAACGACCAGTCACCAGGGGCTAGGAAGCAGACACGGTGTCGTCCTTTTATGGGGGAGCGTCAAGTGTTCAGGATGTCCGCGGGGCACGGCGGCGAGTGACCAAACGGGACGGCGTTGATGAGAACCAAGACATTAGCAGTGCGCGTGCGTCAGCAGGACGGGCGTCAGCAGGACGGGGGTCAGCGCTAGATTACCCGGGCTAGCCAGAGCAGCGAGGGCTCCCCCCGAGGCCGACAGGGCACCGCTGGAGGAGTGGGAGCCAGAGGTCTGAGCTGCAGCTGCAGCCAGGCTGGCCAGGTTCTGCAGCTGCAGAGGGTTCACACCTGGGGATGGAGACACACCGGAGCTGAGGACCTGCCTGGACCAGCTACACCCTGCCATGGATGGACCATGGACCAGATGGAGCATGGACCAGCTACACCCTGCCATGGATGGACCATGGACCAGATGGACCATGCCATGGATGGACCATTGACCAGCTACACCCTGCCATGGATGGACCATGGACCAGATGGACCATGCCATGGATGGACCATTGACCAGCTACACCCTGCCATGGTGATCGGGTTCACACCACAGCCTCACGTGGTTTCGCTTCACCGTAGCCCCGTATTAACTGACAGCAAGCCAGGGTGGTGGTGGAGGTGGTGGGGGATAGGGGGCGGTAATTGCTATATTTCAATTATCTCTGAGCCAGGCAGGCTGCCCACTCACTGGCAACAGTAGAAATAATAGTCCCTTTCCATCTTGGGAGAATGGGGGCCTCGGGCTGCTGCGGTTGTAATGATGGAGAACAGGACAACGTTTGACCCGAGAACGCCTCCCCAGCACTCCTTGGTCACACGGTGCCGATTAATGACGTGGACTTCCTTTAACAAGCACTCCTTCTACACACACAAACACGTGTCACCATGACACACCGCAAGTAATGAGGGGAACGTAAATAGCCACCGGGGCACAAATTCAAATTCCCATTCAAATGTGCGTCCGGATGAATACAAATATTCTATTTTATTCTACATAAAGAGGGTGAGTCTAGAAACATTGTATTGCAAGTGGAGCCGAGCTTAAATAAAAATGTTTAAGCACGTTGTATCGACACCGTGAATACGTGGCTGTAATGCAGCTGAATCTCTCTCACACTCTCTCACTCTCACTCACTCTCTCTCTCTCACTCTCTCTCACTCTCCCCCCGCTCTCTCTCTATTAACGCAGTCATCTAATAAAAGCATGTTTGAGCAGCAGATCGGCCCGGGCGCTGCGCGGAGCCTCAGAATAGTCACGCTGGTTTCGTGTGTTGACGGTCTCATTATGTGGCAGGCACCGCGATCTGGCAGCGAGGAAACCTTGTGGGCTTGCATTTCTCCCGTCTTCATAACACTGACGCTAATACTCGGAATAGGATCACGCAAGAGCAGTGTTGCCGTGACAACCGAAAGAGGCGAGACCTACCTCCTAGCCGCTGGAGGCCGCTGAAGCTGTTCTGGGCTGTTCCGGCAGATGTAGCCTGCTGGAGCAACTGTGAGGAGAGGCACAGCAGACATGAGGACAGAGCTACGCTGAAAGAAGTGCATCAATTAGATTACACTTTGAAGAGGTGGGTGATTGGCGCGCTAAATCAAGGGAGAGTGGGTGAAATGGTTTGCACTTACAGCCAGGTACTGTGGCGTGAGCCCTCCCAAGCCGGCAAGGTTGCCCCAGGTGGAGGCGCTGTTGAGCTGCTGGATCTGCTGGGCCAGCTGCTGCTGCAGACGCCTCTGCTCCTTATCCCTCTGAGTGTCTGCAAACTTCACCACCATGGGAGAGGTGCAGCCCTACAGGCAGCAAGCACAGAGGCCTTTTAGAGGCACCCCCCGACACACACGCAAGACCAAAATACAGCCACGCTCGTTTATAGCGAGGACACATGTCCCTATGGAAGGGGAGGGCGGTCTTTGGCGTCACAAATGAGGAAAGATCCGCGCTGTCTGAAGACTAGCAGTGTTTACTCTGCGTGGTCTACGTGTCGGCTGCGTTTGTAATCAAGCTGGAGGACGACACAAGTGACGACCGTCATGCACAGCCTAAGCAGCCAGGCTGCATTCCACCGCACGGGGGGGGGGGGGGAGAGAGCGAAAGAGAGAGAAAGAGAGAGAGAAAGAGAGAGAGAAAGAGAGAGCGACAATCAAACACACAAGCGGATGAGGTGAAAGTCGGGATGGAATATACGAGATAAGAACACGCCAGCAGACACGAAACATGGAACCGACATTAACGGACAACACTAAAACACAACTCAATAGTACGGGAACGTGACAGACACGCACAGGCATGCGGTGGGGTCTAGTGAGTGGAGAGTCACACAGGGACCAGGCTTGACAGGGGAAATGGCCTCTGCACCACCAGCAGCACCACCCACTGCATCAGGGATATAACGGGGACGGGGAGGGTGGAGGAGAAAAATAAAATGGGTGCCACCACCACTGAGGCCTGCTTTTAAACCGGTGGAGACGAGCGTTATATTTGGCTCCAGCTCCTAATTAGACTCGGCCGGGTGGTTCTCTAGGGAGGCTCTTGACCCGCTCGCTGTCAGATTACTCCTGCTCCATTTGCTCAAGGACTGCCCTGGATGGGCAGGGCCAGGGCCCGGGTTACTGCGGGAACAAAGTAGGGCGAGCCAGGCTAATGTTTTCCATAACCTAAATACAACGAGGTTGTCCCTTTTCACTTTGAAAAGGTGGATTAGTGGCGGGTTTGTCGCGGCGCAGGCGTGCTGGGGTTCGCGTTTCTCAGATCGCCGGGCGGGAGACGCAGTCGTCTCCTTGGCTCTAAACTCAGTGCGAGACGATGCATTTTTCAACGGGTATTTCGCCTCCGAGAACACCGTTCTAACACTCGGTGGGAGAGACTCCATGTGACTCATGTTTCCAACACAAGGGGGCAGCGTAATGCACGAGGGAGGGGGGGGGGGGGGGGGGGGGGGGGAGATGAGAAATAGGTGCTAAGGGGTACAGTACCTCCATGGTCTGAGAGTGATGCATGGTTTTGATTGCATTCTGTGCCATTGACCTGGTAGCAAATGTGACAAACGCACAGCCTGTAGGGGAGGGGGAGACAATAGGAGAGGGGAGAGGAGGGAGGGAGGGAGGGAGGGAGGGAGGGAGAGACAAGAAGAAAACAACACAAGACAAAAAGGTTTGGACAACTCGTTATGAACCCCAAATAACACATTGTACAGAGAATGGCGACTCCCAAGCACACATAGCCTGTCCTGGCTGGTTAGCACATGGAGAAAAACACAACAAGAAGAACACAGGTCACATGAGCACAGTGAGACAGATTTAATCACCACCCCGATAAAAAAGGCTTGTGGGCGCTCAAACAATGTGATTATGTACACATAAAAAAAACACACAGACACAGATAACACCCTGAAAGGCTTTTTGAATGGGCTTAGGGACATTGATTTCCTCATAATAACAACAATGGGTACTTTTGTAGGCTGTGTGCGGGGCTTCATATTTGCGGTCACATCCCTTGAAGAGCAGGCTCATTGTTGAGCCGGCCCTCGGCCCGCCGTAGAGCAGTGGATGCGTTTGGTGTGTTTTCCCTCTCCTTACATAAAGAAGCACGGCCTCGCTACGGCAGGGTGTCCGGTGAGGCAGAGATGGAGAGTGGGATTATATGGCGGCGGCGAGCTAATTCTAGCCTGTGTGGAGTGCGATGGAGGGGGCGGAGGAGGCTGAGCTGAGCTGAGCTGCCGCTGCCTGCCAGCTGAGCCCACGGAACACAGCAGCCAGCGGTTGCCACGGCAACGGCCCATTGTTCCGGGCGGCAAGTGCTGCGCCCCCCCCCCACCCTCCATTTCCCACCCACCTCCCACTCTTGAGACGTGGAGGCAAAGTGAGACAGTGAGGTGGTGGTAGTGGTGGAGGAGGAGGAGGAGGAGGGACTATGGGAGTGGGATGAAGAGTGGGTGCTGAACAGAGGTGTAGAGCACTTGAGTGTGAGGTGGAACATGTTGGGGGAGGAGGGGGGAGACTACAGAGAAGAAAGGAGGACTGGGAGAGTAATATGGTGGATAAATGCACTGGGTCAGGGTGTACGGTGAGTGGGTGGGTGGGTGGGAGAGAAAACCCACCTCTGCTCAGACCATCTGGACCCCGGAGGATTCGACACTCCTCGATCTGCCCGAAAGACGAGAACATCATTCGGACCTCGTTCTCCCCGTACTTCTTGGAAACCATTCCGATGAAGAGTTTCCTGTCTTCCACCGCTGTGGGGTGGACGGGAGAGGGGATGAGAGAGAGCGAGAGAGAAAAGGGACGGAAACAGGAAATGAATTGAGTGACAGCCACACCAATTACAGCGCTACGTAGGTGCTAATTGCATCAGGTGCTAGAGCTTCCATCAAGCGAGCTCCCGTTCAAATCGCTCCCCTTGTCAGGGTGGCCCATATCCTGGCTCGCGCTGGAGGGTGTCAGCCTGTTCTTCAAAGCTCAGCCCGATGCCGTCATCTGCTGCGAGTCCCATGTTCTCTCCATGGACGTATAACTGGGTTATCAGCCATCGCTGTTCCCTCTGTCCTTGCATACCTCGGTGCCTTTTAAATCCCATTATGAGCCTCCGACACGCCTTTTCCAAAATGTGTATTATTAGCCGGGCCAGATTTTAACCGTGCTCCGATCTTGGCGTTGAATCATAACACCAACGCCCTGTCTTTCCTTCCCCCCCCCCACCGCTATTTGACAATCTCATACTTGCGCAGTTAATATTGCTATGGCAATGCAAGCTGCGTGTCCTTGCTGTTCTGCCTGTTGACAAACACTTTAGCCGGGGTCACAAGCCATCCGCGATGCTGTCACTCACCGTTTGTTTTCTCGCTGTCGGCGGGCTTCATCTGGATCGGATGGTGCATCTGACAGACAGGGCAGAAGGGATGGTTAACACGGCGCCAGTCAATAATTTACAGTCCACACCATGACCATCATCGGCAATGTGGGCGCCTCTCGCAGCAAGGCTGACTAAGAGAAGAGTGCCTCTCCGGCTGCCTCCTGTCTCGACTCACGGAGAACGGGGTCTATGTATTCAGCAGACGCCTCGCATCAACCCTGAGTTGGTGTGGTCAACGATGTTTTCATTTCCGTCATTAATGAGCAGGTGGGGCTACGGCGTCTTGGGAAAGGGTGTCTACAGGGAGACTGCCGACATCGGGGGTCGAACCCAGAACCTATCCTGCGTTCAGGCCTCACGTCAGCAGGAGAACGTAGACCACGGCCGTGCTGTGACTTCCAGCACCTTATTTCACTTCACACCGTGGGCCCGTCATCTATATTCATTTATGCTATTGATATGTTAATTCTTGATAATAATAATAATAATATATGTCCAGGCTACTTCTCTTCTTGGTAAGAAGAGAATTAAATATAAAGTACCGCGGAAAGGAAACCAGAATGGGAGAACGAAAACCTGGGTGAAATAATGCGTAGAAACAGGACTGTGGAATAAAAGGAGGCCACAGTCAGTCCAGTAATGCTTCAGAATAAGAACCGGGAGTCATATAAAAAAGTGGGGAATCAATTAAGCGAGCGTGATTTCCAAAGGCCAGTTGTTCCAGAAACCTGGTACGCTTATGGCAATCCTCTTAAGCTGCTCCAATTTTTACCCAAATTGGCCAGTGGCTGCTTTTAAAACATCATCATCTTGGATGATTGACAATGAGAAATCTAATTATAATAAATATGACTAACAAGAACAAGGTGTAGCAAGTCTTTGTGTGACCAGATCATTTAAAGAATGTTGTGCTCACGCAAGCTTTTCCTTCCCCCTCTTTTGGCCACGGGTTGTTCCACGGCCGGTTCCCGGAGACCCTCCACGCTCCACTACACATTCCTAGTACATTCTTCTGACGTGCAGCAGAACCAAAGACGCCGCTATCAGTTATGAGTCCATCTGAAGCTCTTCCTGTTCTAAAGACGCAGCAGGGAGAAAGGGACAGATGGCCGGCGGCTAGCTGGCACCACCAGCCAGGGAGGAGGCGGCACAGACGGCAGAGAAGCAGCAACACGAGCCCCCCCCCCCCCACCCACTGATGCACAGACCAAACTCGCCAACCACAGCCAACGCCAGCTAACAGCAGGGATGCCCGGTGGAGGAGCGGTGCCGTGGTACCGCACTCTCTTGAAAGGGCAGATCTGATTGATGGCGTACCAGTGAAAGTAGTTCTTTAAGTACAGTCCACTGCACTCATTCACCAGCCGGGTTCAACTCCACTAGCCACCGCGCTCGCAAGGGCGCCGGTTTCCAATAGTGTTGATTTAATGGAGAGACTAAGGGGGTGTTGGTATGGATTTAATTGATTGGAAGGAGTGATTTTGAACGAGCAATCAGCAGGGTACATGTTGACGGTTTAACAAGCCATTGCTTATTATGGTTGACTGAGCTTTACCCTGTAGATAAATCAGGGGGCAAACTAGCAGGGCCCCCCACTGGGCCGACAGCACTGGTGGCCACAGCAGCGTGGCACGCTCTACTCACGTCACCGCGCAAGGAGAGCGACGTGTGAATGTACAGAGGAGTCATCGGGGAATGGGTATTTTTAGGAGGCTGCATGTTGAATAAGCAACAGTAAGTGTGTGAGAGTGTGAGAGTGAGAGAGTGTGAGAGAGAGTGTGCAGCATCTCACGCAGCCAACTCACCCCACTTAAAGTCTTTATGTTGTTCAGTGCATTCTGGGCCTCCAGCGCAGCTTTTCTTGTGTAGAAGGTTACAAAACAGCACCCTGCGGGGGGAAAAGCAACACGTGAAAGGGGGTCATATTATCGACCAGCGGAAACACGAAGACGCCACAATCAAGACGGGACACAAGCGGATGAACGCCTGGTCCGCAGCTGTCCCACGGCGGGGACAGTGTGGCGAGATATTCTTAGCACCCACGGTTAGACAGCTAACTGCTCGGGCCAGGCGGAGCAGATAACAAAATGTGCGTTGACCACGGCCAGCCACAGGATTGGACCGCCATCCGTCGGGCCCCACGGATGTGTGGTGGACGGGTCCGCGCCGAACGGCCCCCCCCGCCCGTGGCCAGCAGGCCTTGTGTTGCACGAGACACACATTTGAAATAACACACAAATAACACACCACTTTTCCCGAACCCCCATACACAATCCCACACATGGGAATCGTGGAAATTGCACAAAGACAGTGGCAGGAAGGGAGAGAGTGAGGCGCAGAGGGAGAGGCACAGAGGGAGAGGGAGGGAGGCACAGAGGGAGAGGGAGGGAGGGAGGCACAGAGGGAGAGGGAGGGAGGGAGGCACAGAGGGAGAGGGAGGGAGGGAGGCACAGAGGGAGAGGGAGGGAGGCACAGAGAGGGAGAGGGAGGGAGACAGAGAGAGAGGGGGAGAGGGGCAGAGTTAGGCGATGGGGGAGGGGAGGTGTAGAAAAGAAGAGCAGGAAGGGAGGGGGGGGGGTTGGGGGGGGGGGGGGGGAGAGTGAGCGAGCGAGAGAGGGAAAAAAAGCCTCTCATCCTTCCGTCCCAGCAGAGCGCCAGTGGCATTCCAGCCTGTCAGTTTCAGTGGGCCGGGGGAAGTGGAACAGTGCTGCAGCGTCTGACCTACATAGTGTGTATTATGCCGTTACTAGCGCTCCCAGGCTGGGGGTTGTGGGAAGGGGGGCGCTGTTGAACTCTCTCTCTCCCTCCCTCCCACTCCCTCCCTCTCCTCTCTGAGTGGCGCTCTCTTTCCTCTGCTGCTTAGCCCTGCCTCAGCTTCACTCAGTGCAACGCTTATCAGATCAAATAAATTCAGAAGCTGCGGTAGATGTGACCTAATAATTTTTTATTTTTTAACGATTGAATTTGGATCGCCCCGCCAGCGTCGGCAGAATTTATTTTAGATAAACAACCGATCAAAATGGAAGTGGGATTACAGGGATCTTGACGCCATTAGTCAAAACAAAAAAACAAGATGGAGGGCATTGTAGCGTGGGCGTGAAGGCTGTTATTATTTGGAGTGCAGACAGAGTGCGGGGCAGAGGGCAGTTGTTCTTTAGAGGGAAGGGCGGACGGTCAGGGCACCGCCGGGTTCAATTTAACACCTTTTTTAAAAACCACTTGGAACACAATACAATACTTCACAGCCCAACGACGTACAGGTAAACGTTCTGCCTGGAACGTTACTGCAGCTTTTTGTCTTCGCTACGATAAAGGGCTCAGGGCCGCCACCAAAATCGACAATTTATTTAGGAAATTAATTAATATGCTTCATATAGGGCGTGTAACGTTTACGTTGATTTACTGAACTGTACTTTAGTAATGATATTTTGTTACACGGATCATTATTTAGTATGGTAACTTACAGGTGTCGTTGGGCTCCAAGTAGCTCTCAGCAGTGCTGCTTGTCTGACAACAAAAGTATCCTGCACGCGGGGTTAACGTGCCAGGCCAGTGGTCTACACAGCTCATAAATATCTATTATCCAAACATGAATAAAACACCATTCATTGGTTTGTAGGTTTTTCATTTTTCCCCTCCCGAACAGTCGTGAAATAATATTTAAGACCTATGCAAAAACTATTTAGGACTTGTAAATGCCTTTTAAGGCCTTACATTGATATTCTTTAATTGAACACTTTATAATACCTACCCTGGTGGATACTATTACTCAGAATAGCAGGTTCACCTCATAAAGGCCAGGCGAGCCAAAGGGGTTTCAGTGATCAGGCTAGATTATCAGTTGGAATACATTAACATGGCATTAACATGTCAATAGGCCATCACAGCTGACACCCCGGGCCGAGGGAGAGGGGGGGGCAGTCGGCTATAAGGGAGGCTTTGAACCATTCATGGGCGCACAGGGGGACTCACAATGTCTCCTGTATGCACGCCACACAACCGGCGACCTGGCGATGCAGCCCGTCTCACACAAACACACAACGGTCTCTAGCGACGTTTAAGATTCGATTAGGTCCGAGCACGTGAACCCAACAGAGCGGAGGAGAGCGGGGTCTAGAGCCAGACCGCTACCCGGAACGGAGCAGGGCTAGGCTGGTTCAGGGACACGCATGGTCTACCTGACTAAATCCCGGTGACAAGCCTCGAGACTGCACTTCACAGATTACAGCCAGGCCCCCTCTTTGCTGTAAAGCGGCACGGCCAGATAGACCTGCGACATCAAAGTGGGCCCCACATCAAACCCAAAGAGTGGATTAAGGCTTTAAACCATAGCGGGGTCAGCGGAGCATAGGAGGAATGGAAATGTGGAGGACGTCCTAGAGCTGACCATTTTAGAGGAGCTGCCCATCACACCGTTCCACCCACATTGTGTTATCAGACTGTAGCTCTCGGCTCTCGCTGGGCTCCCACTTCACCGTCTCCCCTAATTGCAGCCTAAACTGAATCGCTCGACTCAAGCACTCTTTCTAAGAGGTGAGTGCATCGATGGATGTCTTAATGGAAAATTGCAGACGAGCAACACTCTTACCCACACTCGCTTATGCAAGGCTACTCCGCTAGCAGGGTGGCAGAGAAAAAGCTGCACTTCCATAATGCGAGGTTATACAAATACTCTTCCATTTTGCACCACCCAGAAATGCACTTTGTCTGTTAAGCATAAAAAAACCAGCTGTATTGCATGTGCACACAGGCAGGGCCTTGCCTTGCCTGAGGACATTGTGTTGCAGTTTAACATTGCGGGGATTGCAATGCTTTGCAACACCTATCGCACACCGAGTACCGACAATCGGTGAAGACGACGATCCACCTGGCCAGTACAGGAACTCGGTTACAGTATTCTAGCAGACCTCTGTTGTGTGACCATCTGAAGTGTAATGGAGGGAGTCAGATGGCCAACTGGCACTCATTCTGGCACGTACCTTTGCTCTGAGGGGGGTTCTGGGTGCGGTCACGGAGAATGTTGATCTGGTGCACGGCGCCGAAGGGCTCAAACAGCTCCTTGAGCTCCGTCTCTGACCAAGAGCGCGGGATCTGGCCCACGAACATCTTGATGCAGTCGGGGTCCGGCTGGTCCAGGTGCTCCATGGACCCGTTCATCTTGCTTCCGTTGCCGTTGCTGAGGGGCACAAGAGCACCGCTGATTAGCATTCCCCAACGTGGACTCGCCTGGTGACAATCCCTCTTCCTGTTGGGATCGGACCCCATCCACCCAGTGGAGACGGGCAGGAAGCAATTCATCGTAGAACAGAGATTGATTTCTGAACTGAAATGACAGGTGATGACAAATGACCTATGACCTTATCGTGCCCAACCTGTTGATGGTTGAATATAAAAAACAAACAGGGTTTCGTTAAAACAAACTGTGTATTGTAATGTCAGTATTATCCAGAGACAGGTAGCAGCAACACGGCGGTTGAATTATTGGAGGAAATACGATTGTTCTTTGGCTTTATCTTTCTGTTCGACAGCCCTGCTCGACATTATATACCCATATGTGATATGTACCACTCACTACTTGCCACAACCCACACAAGACCAAACATGAATTGAAGTTTAAACAAGAGGCAAAATGAATGGAATGAGTTTGATGACATAACGTTGTCATTCATAAATCGAGGGGCCATTGGCGACAGTTAAGGGATTATACTAATGTGCTAACCACTTTCAAGTATTGGAATGAAATCACAGCAATACATTAACCTATGCACCTCTCCCACACCTATTTTACTGTAAGGGCGCCATTAGCGCTGCCCTACTAAAATATGTGCAGTCCTGACAACATTCATATTGGGCACGTCTTGTCTTGATTGCCCGTGAATTTGATTTAAAGTCATACACACTGCCAAGAACCAATGGGGAGAGGTTTCCCCGGCTAAATGATTGGCAGTCTGTAATAGTTTAAAGGGATGACTACAGAAAATGATCTCAATTCACCATGCACGGCTCACCCAGACAAATAAATGGTGATGCATGACCATAGAAGTGAGGTAAATGCTCAAGCAAGTAACGGAGGGAAGCGATTGATGGAGATTATATGGAAATAATACATTTGTGCAAATAAAACTTAACGCATGCAAGGAAATTGAATCAGGGGCTGATTCAATTTCACAGAAGTGACACCAATCTAGACCTAAATGTACACGTTTATGTAGATCCCACTTTGGTAAAGGGATTATAATCAGAAACATGCTGCTCTGATTTAAGAATCAAGACAAACATTGTGGATCAGCTAGCGAGCGCATAACACGGTCTAAGACATCGAATGGGATTCCTAAACAAATTGAGCTATTTCAGAGGAAGGCCGCATAGCAATTTTGAATCGCATACTCAAACTACATATTGACAAACAATCAAGGTGGGTCTGAGGTGGCTAGCAAAATGTTTTTAATGATAGAGACATGTGTCCCACTCAATACCACCAGCTTCCATCAAGCCCCTGGGCCAGGTGAAAAAGAAGAGCATGACTGCAGTTAATCCCATCTCCAGGCAGGGCGAACAAGTTAGTGCTGTTGGCCGACAAGTTTTCAGGGGACGGGTTGTATAACTCAAAGGGCATCACTGACACGGTGCAAGCAGAGCAGAGATCACAAGAGCTCGTGTAGAAACAGAACATGGGACTCCAGTAGATCTAGAGACATGCAGCACCACTCACTTTTTCTACTTCCTACCACAAGACAACAAAGGGGAGAGGGGGAGCGTTAAAGAAACGGTACCGACCAGAGATTAAGTAAATAAAGGAAGTGATAAAACAGCATGCCGACCTTTGCACACGAGCCATCCACCTCTTACACATTGATCCCAGGCGTTCGGCAGAAACGCCAAACTCCTTCAAGGATTTAAAGGACATACTGAAGAATCCCACTTCAACGCCCGTGCCGTGGTAATCCAACACTCAAAACCTCTTGAGAGATTTCTCTTTTGTAATCACAACTTGCCCAGTGCAGGGTGTCAGTCAGCAAAAGCAGGGGAAAAAACTAACACTCCCAACGGGGGCTGTTGCCCCCCTCCCCAACAGCTATGGAGAACCGCAGGGGCAGAGCTTCAAACCTCCAAGAGTCCTGGGTTTAGTAGACCAGGCTTCCGCGGTCCGTCTCCTCTTCAGGCATTTTGGCGATGGTACAGGGAGTAACCTACAGCGTCTTCGCCCCAGCGGGGGGAACAATTACATATTGTTCCCCCCTGCTGGAGAACGCTATTCACCGTTCCCTCTGCAGAACAATGGGCCGAGTCAGAGGACGGCTCTGCAACATGCTGTGGGCTGCATCTACCAGGGCCACGACACTGTGGTACGTGACACCATTTATCCACACTTATGCCACGGGCTCTCTCGACGCCATTTTGCCGAGCAGCCGAGGATGCAGCCTCTCTCTGTCGGGCACAAGACTCTTAGGCTATGACAGGCATTGTTTCCACGCTTCTTCAGAGGCAAGAAAAACTCTTGTTCATTTCTTACCTACACTTAAAACTACCAGCATACGACGCAAGGGACGACCACAGAAACGTTTCCGTTCACAAGATAAGGCACGCCTAAATCTAACGGTTTTTTTGATACTGCCATCACACCCAGTGAAACATTAGGAAGTGTATGCTTTACCACGGCTAGGCAGTACACGCATAAGGATCCACCGTTTGTTGGATGCACATCGCTGATGTTAAGCACAGGAGCGCACGCTCTCCAGCATCCCACGCCTTCAAGTGGGAGTGCGGGAACACGTGTGTACGTCGTTTATGAACATTCCCAACGCAGCTATCGGATATGACAGGCCGTCTCATTCCAAGACACACCAGAGCAGCTGAAAAGTAATTCGGTGCCATGGCAGTTGCATACCCGCTGTCGCCCTACCACATAAAAC
This sequence comes from Lota lota, assembly GCA_026745465.1. Classification (NCBI taxonomy): domain Eukaryota; kingdom Metazoa; phylum Chordata; class Actinopteri; order Gadiformes; family Lotidae; genus Lota; species Lota lota. Next base: position 543,542 of record JACYXH010000705.1, on the reverse strand, counting down.
CCATGATATAGCAGGGCCATGTGCTCCATTGGTCTCCTGACCTTAGAGAAGATGCGCACCAAACCATGACCACCACGCGGCCCGGTGAGTGACACCTTCATATAATCATCATGACGCATCATGACACATCTCTCAGCATTGGGGGAAAACCTTAACGTGTGTCTCTATGAAAATAACATTTGTCCCGTGGAAGGGATCCCACCACGCTGACCCCTGCTCAAGCTGATGGGGGGGGGGGGGGTGGTGGACCCACCAGCCGGGCTGACGGTTATCTCTTAATGCTCACCTTCAATATGTCCATTAATTTAAAGAAAATAAGGCACAGTTGGGAATACATTTCGGCATGTTCTACAGTCATTGTGTTGCGGTGGTTAAAAGCATTTCTTTTGAACGTGTCGTGGCAGGTTCTATAGGAGAACTCGTACACACCTCTTCGTCTTGATTAATGGACGAAAGCGACCCCATTCCCTGCATATGGTAGGACATCGCCTTCATGCTCTTTTGGGGATGATAAATGGTTGATTACTGTAGATATATCTTGAACACACTTTTAAATCAATGGCTCTCCAAGCCACTTCAATGAAAAGCTAAAATGGGAGTACAAATGAGCCACGAAGAAAATCGGACCCATTAAGGTGCTTTTCTACAGAATTCCCCTCCAACATGGGTCTGACGTGATCCAGTTCCATTGTTATTGCTTTTGATTGAGACAGACATGTTCAATCAGCCAGTGAATGGCCCCCCATGTTAAAAGATAGCCAGCATCCGATGACAAGGCCCGCCCCATTAGCACCATAATCAAGCCAAACGTTCCTGGCAGATATGGACGAGGCTTCCCGAGTAGGACCCAGGGTGAATGAATAGTTAAATCTCCTTACAACCAAATCAACTCGCACTTGGTGACGGCGCATGAATGCAAATCTTTAGGCGGCCCTCCTTGGCAAGAGAAGCATTCACAACTAGGCCCTTCAGATGTAGAGACAAACGGCATACTAAAAAGCAGCAATTAGCACATGCTTTCTTTAGAAAGAGGAAGCTAATTGCATTGACTTACCATTATCCCGTGCCAAAATGAGCCTTTATATTTGTTTGCATGATTTAAGAGTTATTTAATACTGGCTATTGCGTTTAGTGCAACATTTCCCAATCTGACTCATTCCAAAAGAGAGACGGTACACTTTTCTCTGTGGGGCGATTAATTAAGCATGGAGCTTATCTACTGCAGCGGCTGACCCCAAACGCCACAGCTTTGTCTGGGTGGCAGATACGGTTGACATGTAGAAACCGCTATCACCATATTAACCATCATGTGACGCATCGCATGCTCTTCTTTAGGTTTGAACCCAGCCATTTTGAGAAGCAACAACAACCGTCAAAATTTGCAGCGGTCCGGTAGCATTGCGAGAAACCGAACTGCAATTGTAAAATAGCATTTTCTGGGTAGATCTGTGCATTGTCATACATCAGATTATCGTCAAGGCACTGCACTCTCTCGCCAATACACAATAGCAGTTACCAGTATCTTTTCAAAAGATACTGGTAACTGGGGATAGCTCAATAGGGTGGGTAGTACAATGGGTTTCAAGTATTGCTTGTGAAACCAACCTAACAGGAAATAGGCTCGACTAAAACAATGCATGGAGACTTTCAATCTTTTTACATTAAACTAAGGAGTTGTACTCAGCGGCTGCACCGATAAGAATAGTGCAATATACATCCTATTATATTTTCATTTTCAAAAGGCGTGGCCCTACTCAACAACACCTTACAAATTGTGTTCATCAAAATCCAATTTGCCTAACGTCCTTGAAAACAGAAGTTTGTGATTGTGGACCACCAAGTGCAAGCAGGCGGACAACCTTTCAGTTAATATTTACAATTGGGCCTGCACCACTTTGAAATAAGTAATAAATTCTGAAGGACCAAATATAGATTCTGCCTTGCCGTAATATCCTGGTTTACGTGTAAATGTGTACCGTTCCACAGCTATGCGGAATGTACATTTTGTTTAAACCTTGCCTTGAGCTTGTAAATATAGATCTAGCTGTACATCTTTAGGGTGTTCCGTATGGAAGGTAATCTCTCATACTTTGTGAATGTGTGGGTATGTCATTCTGCCATGTTAAACGCTATAAACAAATGGATTAACTGCACATTAAAAGCATTTAAAACAAATGCAGCCGCCTCCATTGTTCGTAAACAATCAATGTTTGATGGCATGGACACTGTGCCTAATAATAAATTATATTAATGAACATAAATCAAAATACTTATAAAAAATATATTTAGCTACACACAAAATATAAAAAATAACTCATTTAATGAGCATAGTTATTATTGGGTGCATAAACTGTCAACCTGCAAGAAATGGTGGAAATGAAGCCCGTTTTATGGGAGAAGCTGATGAGGGTTGCAGAAGACCTTGGATGCAGCTGAATTGTGCAATACAACCCAATTCTTGTGAAATGCTGTAACAAAACTCATTTGTGAAACATCCTGTGTCAACTGCTAGCCAAACCACATCATTGACACAACACAGCCCATGGAACTTTCTACAGTCTCCATGTTGTCGTCGCACTAGACGGGTTTCTTTTGTGTGTGCATTAGCCGAAGGCCTGTACCCTGCTCCCAGCACGAGTGGAACAGGTGACATGCCAGAGACCATAGACCCTTGCCTTCAACATCTGTCTGTGTTGGCACTTTCCCACAACCATGTCCCAGCAAGTGACCATAACGCAACAGCTGCTGTGCACAGCCCGGACCTGGTGGCAAAAGGCCACGCTTCCCACAGAGCAACAGCTCACCGCCACGACAAAGGGATCACCTCAACGCTTATCATGTACGATGCAATGTCCCTGCTTGTTGCTACAGGATAACGCTTAAGCCATGATAGCCACTCACTGGCCATAAGGGGATAAATCAATCAAACACAGATCGCCAAGGGTGGACCTAATGTCCACATTGTCTCTGAAGCAAACATTTCCCTAATGAACTCTGCATGGTTACTTATATGTTTGATACACCCCCTTCGTATGGACGGCAGATGTCCATATTTTGGACCAAATATGTGTCATTGTTTGATTTGTCGTTTGTCAATCCAATGTAGACATTTGTATGTGACGCCAATAATGGGCTCCAATTATTAAACCCGTTGTTGTTGTTTTAAGTTTTAAATTCTACCATGGACAACGAGTCAAGCACTCACATCCAGTCATTCAACTAAATAACATTTTGAGGTCAGCGTCGAATGAATGATGATTGATCATCGACGTTTTTAGGTTACATGGGGAAGTAGGGGCTGATAGGGTAATTTCGTCCATCACACCGTGACTTAGTAAAATATAGCATGGTAAAAACACAGCAACATGAATGTTTATTGAATATTAACGTCGCGCTTAGTTGAAACAACGGAGGCATCAACGTGACCTCGATACATGTAAACATGAATAATATATGGGTAAAGCTAGCAACGGGTAGGGCGACGATATGTCACGGGTCATGGGGAAGCCACGCCATGAGGACGGCCTTACAGGCTCGGTCATATGATCTTAATTAGCGGGTTAATAATGGACCGGCCACGTGTTTCTGTCGCTTAGCGAGCCCTCTGCTTTCAACATGGGAGCTCTAGTGAAAACCTATAAAACTCTGGCTCATGCTGTGGGTAAGCTAGCTAGAGTGCTAGCATGATGCTACAATGCTAGCATGAAGCTACAATGCTAGCGTGAGCAGGGGAGGGTTGTGCAGGCGCCAGGCAACCCGACCGTGGCTTCTTCACACAACAAGAGTGAGGTCGTTAAAAAATGAGCGATCCGTGGTTAAACACGACCACTGCGTAAGGACGTGTGCGCGTGTCGATGCGTTTACGGGGGCGCCGGACAAAGTGAACGCTAAGCCAACGCACATAACTCGCGCCATGTCTCGTTGCACTTTGAAGCGTAGCATATTGACCACGACGTCCGTTGCCACACACAGCCCTTCGATCGACACTACGTCGATAGCAACTTGTTTTGCTCAAACTTTAAGCCGGAAGGAAGTCAAGTGGTTTGAGGTCTTAAAACAACGGTGAAAACGACCAGATAACCCCCCCTCCCCCCGAATACTTTCATTAATGCATTAGGTTGTTGGCGTTACTTTGGAAGACGAAGATACTGCGAGGTGTGCTCTCCGGAAGCACATGTTACCGACCATCGTAGCGCGCCTTGTCCGGCGCTGCGAGCCAATACTTGGCCTTGTAAATGGCGGGTCTCGTGACTTAAAGCGGCGGAAAAGCGACGATAGATATATACACGGAGAGCGTCCACGTGACGCGCTTAAGGTGTATACTAAGAGTGGTTTGATAATCGCGTTTTTAAGTGGATTAAAGTTGTTGTAACGGACGTGGGCGTAGCGCCGTGTGCATTAATGGTGGAGCAGCGAGGCTAGCGTCTCCAGCTGCGGCTGGAGCCAGAGCTGGCTCTCGGTGTGGCTCTGCCACCCGTTGACGTTACACCGCACATTACTTTGCGGTTATAATTGCTACGTCGTTTTTGTTGTTGTTGTTGTAAAACTTAAGTTACTTACATCGTTTCGCCCGAACTCATCAGCCGGCTTTCGGCCAGATGGAAATCCAAATCGTACGACGAAGTCATGACCAAAACAACGCCGTGGCAAGACAATGAGAAGTGAGCCCACTCGCAAGAGACCGACTCCTGCGAGACCGCGAGATTGAACGGAACAGGTGCACGGGGCGTCTTCAGTACTGCATGCAGCGCGAGAACGTGAGAACGGTGCTCGCCTTGTTCTTCTTGCTGCTCGCCTCTCCTATGGCCGAGTGAAGTGAGCGTGTCTGGATACCGTCACAGCGCGCGCTGAGCCGCAGCACGGCAGAGGCGTGGTCTTTTCGCAAAGTCTAAAAAATAATAAATAAATAAAAACACCACGCTGACAGCTTGCTCGGTGATTTTTTAGATAGTCCATCGTTCTTTTTTCATTAGATATCCTTCACCGGCAAACTTATTTGGACCCGGTCGAGCATTAAAGGTAAAATGGCATCCGTATAACGTTTTCTGGCCATCGCAAACCTGTAAAGTAATAACAAATGTGACGAACGGTATTTATGTTGCGCTGTAGCTTACTCGTTCACTACAGCCTGCTGTTTAAAATAAATAAAAAGAACATTGAACCAATAAGAAGGAAAAACTGTTTAATGTGTAATATTATTTGCCATATGTATTGCAGTTACATTACCACATCTCCTTAACCCTACATATGACATCATTAAATTGCCGTTGTTTATCTGGCAACTTAAATTTCGCCTTTCAGCGGGGTCAAAGGCCATGTTACCTTTTGTATAATGGGTTTTGTGGACATGGGGGAGGGGGAGTCGGTCTTCTTTTGTTGAGCCGGACTTGTAGGGCGAGGCCTCTCCCACATTGTGGGAGGAGGGGGTTGATAGGGGTGCAGTCTTGTCATAGTCTAGTGTTATTATCAAACCAGTCCTTTCTGGTTCGGCAGCTGCATAATTAAAAATATTATTCATAACCAGGGTTAAGAAGGAGCCCATTTATGAAATCTGACTTCATCCTCGTCTCCATAGCAATCTCTCAAGGCAGCTTTACCCCATGCTATACATAACTGACGTCTAAAGAGGTTTGTATAACGCGACGTGTGACCTATTTTGCTGTACGTTCAAACAAGCACAGTATATAACACCCATTCCCTTGAAGATTGAGAGAGAGAGAGAGAGAGCTATAAAAAGGAAGGGTAAACCTCCCTTGGGCATCAGGTTTCATTAAAAAGGGAAAAAAACTGAAGAGCGTCATCCCTTTTCAAGTATCCACATATTCCCTTCGACTCAATGAGATCTCAAGGGAGCTCATTGAATACATTTGATGTGAAAGGATCTGGACTCTTGTAAATAGACTCTGTTTGGTCTTTCGATTTAGTGGGAACACACAGACACAATCTGCCTTCGGTGGGATTTGGATGCTAGTACATCCACCCGTTGATTGTGTGTGTTGAGGGTTTGGAATATCTGGATTCTCTGAGAGGTGTCTGTTTGTTGTGGTGGATAACATGGGTCTACAGCCCTGCTGACAAGACCTTCCCGCTCAAATCTCGTTCTTAATCTCTGATTAAAACTATTGTAATCCAGTCATAATCCGCCGCACCTACCATGCTTTTCGTGTTTGACATCAAAGGTTTTTCTTCTGCAGTCTGACGAATCAATTCGACCACTATTCTCACGCACACACACACACACACACACACACACGCACACGCACACGCACACGCACGCACACGCACGCACGCACGCACGCACACACACACATACACACACACGCACACGCACACACACACACACACACTCGGGACCTAAACAGGTCATGTAAAAATAGGGCAGCTGCAACCTAATTGGGCTACATCATTTATGTTGTGTCTATGTCTCCTAGAATCTGTAGGACTAGCTTTTACTTCTTAGTTCTCAAGACAATATCACAACAGCCCACCGAATGGCAACCAGCTCTCTCAAAATGGAGAGTAGGAACTTTGTCGAAGAAATTGTTCCAGATCAGTATTGACGAGACACAAACACTAACACCTCTGTTGTTCTAAATCAGATCTAAATGAATACGGCATCTAGATCAAATGATTCTCGTGTTATTTGGACTGAGCTATGGTGCAGAGGGAGACGAGGGTGGGTTCCAGTGGGCCTTTATGCACAATTTTGTTTTGTTTTTTCCCCCCTGCATTATTGACTCCTCTTGTTTTAGAGCCCATGTAAGGGCTTGTTTGTTCCCCACGTGGAGCAAGATGAGCAGACATACATGGGAGGTATATATAGAGGGGTCTAGATGTTTGTTTTTAAACGTAAACACCATTGTCCACCGAACACTAAACAAATACAAACAGCCTTCAGAAATACACAACTATCTCATTCTCTTTATTTAGTACATATAGTAGATAACATCCCTCATGTATTCAGAACATTCTCATATCCCTAGATATGATCTTCTTTCATAAACACACCGCACATGACAAAAGATGACAATAACACACGTCATGGCCCAGTTTTTCAAATGAAAAACATCAACACATCTTGTTTCATCCTCCACACAAAGAGGCATCGGTAATTCGGCTCCCACCACAGCCAGCCGTAGATGCTTGACGTACCTTCCTGGCAGGTCCTCATCGCTGACAGAGACCCCGGCTGGGGGACAGCGCATGCTGTTGACGTACAAACTCTGCACCAGGGCCAGCTCTGAGGAGTGTTCCAACATTGGTGCTCCGGATAAAAAGAAATCCACCTTGTGCAATGACCACTTTTCCTTTCCCCCCCCCTCTCTATCCACTGTGTGTTTCTCTCCCTCTTTGCTCCGTGACTCTCTCTCTCTCTCGCCCCCCTCTCTTTCTCCTCGCTTTAGTGCAGCAGAGCGTGCCCCCCCCCCCCCCCCCCCCCCCCCCCCCCCCCCCCCCCCCCTTCACTGACTGGCGTGGCTGAAATAATCCTCCCTGACAGCTCATCGTGCGCTAATGCATTGTGGTGCCTGCGTCGGCCGCGGCCCAGTTCGCTGGCTGGAAGGCTGGCCACAGCAGTAGCACTCTCCTTCTACTAATTGACACTCCCATCAGAGGGGGAAAACTTGGACTTGAACAAGTGTAAGCTTGCTATTGGTATGGGGAAAATGAGAGCAAATACTGGCACGGAATAGAAATGCCAGCCATATATGAGAACCCATCCACATACCCCGGTCATTCGTCTTGCCCGGTATGAGCCCGGCATGCCCTTGTAAACAGAAAGAGAAGGAGAGATTCAGCAAGGCAATGGTTTGTTTTTCTTTATATTGCTCAGCTGTGGCCATTGGGTCCACTATAGATATGGCGTTTTACTATTAAGTTGGTTGAAGATTTTCCCCAGCAAACACCTGTTTCTGAGGTGTCTATGAGGCCCCCTGTCCCCGCTAAAGCAGTCGGCTGTCATCATTGTACCGCAGACTGCTTTACTGTATAGCCTCATGACAGACAGGATGGCCGCATGTGTCACATTCCCACCATGCCGAGGGTTTGGTAATAATCCACTGAAATGCAGAGAGTTCAGGCTGTATACGCCCCCGATGTCACCATTATACCCAGACAGAGGAGGTAAAGATAGCCTTCTGGTAAATCTGTGAGCAGCCATCTTTGATGGCATTCAGTGGTGTTCCCAAGCAGGCGATTACATAACCACTCTCTGGACCTTTCGTTGTGCTTGTTATCCTATGCCATGGTCAATGAGAACTGCTATGGAAATGCCTGCAATACATTACATTTACATTTAGGGCATTTAGCAGACGCTTTTATCCGAAGCGACTTACAATAAGCAATACATCGCTGAGGATTCAGCTATTGGCATTGCCGTTATGCCCCAGGGCCTTAGCCATACTGGTTTTGTTTTGACTACCGTGCGCTGCAAAAATGTGACATGTGTCAGTGCACGTGTCGCATATGTAAAACATTAAAACTCGCTCTTCCAAAAAGGAGAAAGTCTTCCCTGAAAGCAGCACCGCACACAACCAACGGATAGCGAGATTCAAAGCGCATTGCTGAAGTACACGGCCCTCCGTTCCATCAAAGGCTTTGTGAAGCACCAATTTGCATTGGACTAAAAAAAAACAACACTAATAAAAAAAATACACGAATTTGCCTTTCAGGCAGCTGAGGAAGGAACACGACACAAAGGCGTAGAGGGTTTATGGCCGATGCTTAGTGCCATAAACACATGTCCTCCATACAACTTGTCCATTTGCATGTTCACCATCATTTCTGTTAAGCTGCAACAATAACATTAGCCCAACAGTTTAAATGGGAGGTGTCACTTCAACCTCTGCTTAAACCCCCTGGGGGTTAGCCGTCTCGGTTCCCTAATGGGGGGTTCAGCTCCATTAGAGGAATACAACATTAGCGATAAGACCAAGCCTTAATCATTTCACCTTTTTTTCTTCTTTGTCTTCTGCTGCGGCGTCTGTGCTTGTGTGATACCTGAATTGGCCCCGGTATAACCAGACTAGTTACACTAAACACTTTCTTTTTTACAATGATGGAGGAGGTTAATTCAAACAGGAGGCAGAATGCAAGTGAATGGCCTCAACAATAATATAAATATAGAGGTGGGCTGTCAGGCATACAGTGGCGCGGGTGCTGCTGTCACATGTGTTGCTCCATGGGTTGGATGATGGTGAGTTCATTAGATGATGGTGACCTCATTGGATGATGGTGAGTTCATTGGATGAACATGAGTTCATTAGATGATGGTGAGTTAATTGGATGAAGGTGAGTTCATTGGATGAAGGTGAGTTCATTGGATGAAGGTGAGTTCATTGGATGATGGTGAGTTCATTGGATGATGGTGAGTTCATTGGATGAACATGAGTTCATTAGATGATGGTGAGTTAATTGGATGAAGGTGAGTTCATTGGATGAAGGTGAGTTCATTGGATGAAGGTGAGGTCCTCTCACCTCCTGAACGAAGCACCCACATAGCCCACCGTTGTCCTGGCCACCCTGTGTAACCAGTTGGTGAAGAAGTCTGAAATAGCTCCCACCAACTATGGTTAACATCAGGAATGACTCAAACATCCTGTTCCGTACGTCCACAGCCTGAACCATAACCGCCTCTGGGAGAATGTTCTGTAGTCGCGTCCTGTAAACGAACTCTGTCTTGCTGGGTCAGGAAGTTGACATAAAACCAGCTAATCTCCAGCTCTGCTCCATGCGTGACAACAGACCGCAGGCTGTCACTTGAAGTCCCTGCCAAACAAACCCTGGAAGTCGTGCGAAAATACCTGGCTGTGGCATGACGATGGTGTTGACCCAGAAGGTAGAGGTGTGGACGGGGGGGGGGGGGGGGGGGGGGGGGGAGGAAAGGTGAGAGCACAGTTCATTGGGGGTGTTATAGTAGGTGCTGAGGACTAACAAGCACAGCTCACTGGCTTCTCCATAGTAACTCAGTGTATCTGCAGTACGGTCTGTCTGGTGGGGGGATGGGCGGGTTTAAAGAGAAAGTAAAAATGGTGAGGTAAGAATTACATAACTGTAACTCCTTGTTCTTTAGTATCCACTAAAACATGTCGTCTATTGTGTGTATGTTTATGTGTACATTATTTATTGAACCTATCTATAAATCGGTATATATGGCGCTAAGTATATGCATTGTTTAGAATAGGCTACTGCACTTAAATCTGTTCTGTGCTGTTCTCCTGTGGTGTAAACACGTGCTCTGGGGCAGATAGTGGTCTAATCTGTGCCAGCATGCGTCTGGTAGTATGTAAATTACACGTAGGGCCAAGCAGCAGTTCAACGCTGACACAAGGTACGATTGTCTGTAATGCACAATAAAAAACCAACGTCGATGCATTCCTTTCTACCCTTCTGTGCACACATCTACACGTTCCCCTCCATTACGGGCCCGACTCCGAGACTCTTTCCACTGACATGAATATTTTAAAGGCTGATGTTGAAATGCCGCTCTTTGCGAAGTACTGGGCCGTTGCGTTCCTGCCGCTGCCACACAGAGCATGGGGCAGCGGCAACGCTGCTCTGATCCGCGTGGCCCAGCTCCATCTGATCCGCCTGGCCCAGCTCCATCTGATCCGCCTGGCCCAGCTCCATCTGATCCGCCTGGCCCAGCTCCATCTGATCCGCCTGGCCCAGCTCCATCTGATCCCGGCCATGTTTTACAAACACACCGCTGGCTGAACGGAATGTGCACAAAAGGTCATTAGTCCCAAATGCAATTAAGACCCTAACCGTGAGTCACGTAACGGTGCTGTGGTGGGACTGAACAGCAAATCTCCAACCTGTGGTTGGCCTACTGCATTGGACTCTGTCCTTTACTGTGTCAACTGTGTAAAATCCTGTGCCCTATTAAGGAGTGTTCATGTATGAGCCACTTTGTCTCCATTAAAAACGACATTGCACTAATTATATCGTTGTTTATAGGTTTTTCGTAAAGGGGAAGGAAATACTGAAATATGCGAAGCAAAACAAGCACCCATGCTTGTCAAGTGATCAGGTCTGATGACGCCACATGTTTACATCTTTGCAGTTGGCCTCTGAACAGCGTCTGAGAACAAGCCCCAGCTTTCTCTTCTCGCACCTGTGTTCTCATGGGGCTTATCGCGCATGCCGAGCATGTGGTTGGTGTTGTTCGGAGAAACTGAAAGAAAACGCATGATAAATATGTGCTCAAAGATGTGCCTTTATAATCAACAACTAACATTGTTGAACATTGACTGTTAACGTATTTGAACTCTGCGTGATGTTGATTATTATTGGTATTTTCTAGTCAGAAGGCGGACAAGACAGAGCTTGACATAACTGTTTATATCAGACTATAAGAATAAAGATGCGCTTTAATGTCATGCATTCCCAGGCCCTGTCTTTGCAAGAGTTGTGTAATGCACCCTCGTGTGGAGAATTTATGATCAAACAGATGCTAGTAATAAGCTGGGACTATGAGTCTTGACAGCCCCATGTAGGTGATTGATGGACGACAAAGGATAGGAGGGAGACGAAGGAGGGGGGGGGGGGGGGGGGGGGGAGGGTTATCCTATATCCGCGACCTTTGAGACATCTCACACCGGTGTAACGTTTATGTATCTCACGCACGAACAAGAATTTGGTTTCAGGTTTTGCTACATAATGTGCTCGATTTGGAAGAACCCATTCCGTGCTGAGTAGGTGTGTGGCTCTGGGGTGCAAACGCAATCATGGCTGAAGCAGGCGGAAAACTGCGTGCAACTCGTCGTTATCTGGCGACTTTGCAAGAAATAAAAAAAGCCTTTCTCTTCCGCTTTTCTAGTTAAAAATGTAACTTCCTCTTTGTCTAGTTGTCGTATTAGCAGAAGACCTTAAAAAGATCTCTGCGTTGGTCCCCGGACGCAAACCCACACAAGGCTAAAGCTTTTTTCCACATGAATATTTCACATAAAGATTTCACTAAGGATTCCGGTCTGATTCTTTGTTAGCAAGGAATGTTACTTATTTGCAAGATGTGTTATACAATGATGTGTTATACAAAGTATATTTGGCTGTACATGCTGTGTTAGATATAATTTAGACTATTCAACGTGTAATTAAAGCTCTAATTCCGACAATTTTTATCTACATTTAGACTATCTATTTAAGTTCACAATGACACATGACAGGTGTGCGGGGTAAAAACCAACATAAACGTCCAAACGCCGTTCAGACGTTCACCACAGCATACACGGCTCCAAAGGTTTGCCTGGAAATAAACATTTGACTGAATGGCGACAGGTGCAATGCCGAAGCTGAAACACTGCTGTCTGCTGGCCCGAGAAATGTTGGAAGAGGCCCATCATGCCCCTCGCTCTACGTGCGTGAACACTGACACCGCGTGGCCATTAAGAGGATTGCAGATCCAAGTTGAGACGCTGTGTGACGCATGCGACGACGATCAATTCTGTCATACAGCAGACATCATGGGAATTGTCCATCACGTTTACAATCGCCCGAGTTATTTCTTAAACTGGCTTGGTTTGTTTTAAATTTTTTGCCTTGCGGAAACTATGAAAATACCATTTATGAGATTTTTATTTGATCAGTATCTAAAACCATAAAATGTTTATCAAAATTTGATGAATAAACAAATCAATAAATCGAGGAATCATTTAAGCAATAGTACAAAGAATTCAAAGATGGAGTAAGCTATTATAGGATTATATTGCAATCATTTGTATTTTAGAATATTCGCAGACCCAGCAATTTTCCATCTCAAATTCACATGTTGCACCAATGGTTAAAAAACTTCAGAGCATAAACTGGCTTTGTTGGAATATTTCTTATGTATTTTCATGAAGCAAAGAAAACCATCATAACAAACTTGGGTCAAATCAGAACAGTGCTTTGTATGATCTAAAGATAAATTAAAAAAAGATACAGAAAATGTGTTTATAGAAAAATCGACCGAATGCTGTTATGATAATGAGATTCACGTTCAAGTCTGAAGCTACAGACTGTTGAGCTTTAATATTGAAATATCAGCTAAATGAATTACGTTACAAGCACAGCTGGAGCACACCTCTGCAACAAATCCTGATGAACAAATAAAAATACAAACTTTCAATTTAAAACAATGTACAGGAATTACAGAAAATCATTCAAGTCAAAACCAATATCTGAAAATGGATTTAACAAGTGAGGATCTTGGAAGTTAGTATTTACACCTTTATACACGCACACACACACACGCACGCACACACACACACACACACACACACACACACACACACACACACACACACACACACACACAAACATACTCACTCACAACCAATGCCATCATTTTCTTAATATACACATGACATTTCATGATACTGCAGGTAACTGTTGAATTGAAAATTTGCTGCCATTCGTTTTTTTGTAGTAACGTTAACACAACAAAATCATATAACAATGCATTTGATGGAGATCATTCTTGGTTATTTTCCAGTAAACTGTGGCTACGTTTAGACTCCTATCTTTTCATCAACAAGCAAAACAGCACTGACTCCAAATTGTATCCCAATCAGCCTGACGAGGTGGGTGGCAGTGCATAGAAAAATGAAAAAAGAACAGAACTGATGGTAGATAGTGACAAGAGGGAGGGATGACCGTTGGCTTAAGCTCCTTCTTCTTCTCTTATACAAAGTCCCGCTCCATCGATGACGGCTGGTTTATTTCACCAGGGTGAACAGGAAGTGAGCTGCTGATTGATCTTCCAGCCATGCTGCGAGCCCTCCAGGAGGCTTGGGACACCCCCCCCCCCCCCCCCCCCCCCCCCCCCCCCCCCCCCCCCCCCCCCCCCCCCCCCCCCCCCCCCCCCCCCCCCCCCCCCCGGCCAAATCCGTGTCAAACATACATGTGTGCGAAATCTGCATCGCCTCAATGGAGTTTGTGTTTCCTTTTCTTGTGTTTTTTGTCCTTTTTCTTGCTGGCACATTTGACACAGAACCACTGCTGGTCCTCCGGGGGGGCGGTCAGGATGCCGACACAAGGCCTGGAACACAGGGGTCACGGGGGGGTCACGGGGGGGTCAACACACGCGGAGAGACCGCTTCCTACACAAGCTCCTCTACATTTCACTGCAGCCCGGACACCAAATGGAAATGTCTATTTGCTACTGGTTGAACATTTGAGTTGAGATGCTGCAACCTGCGGAAATAAATACTAGGAGAGGAGCCAACTGTACCTTAGCATTAGGGATACATTGTTATATATATATATATATATATATATATATATATATATATATTATTGTATATAAATAGACCTAAACATAAATAAGTCATGACCATTGTCATGACTTATGACTAACAAACGGCAGCAGAAATAGTTCATGGTCTGATCCTCATTCATTAATCCTATTCATTATGCTTTATGTACACAGGGGAATGTCTTACCAATGGTACCAGTCATTGCAGCCATCACACCCGATCATCGGACTTCCGTCGTCCGGCTTGTTGCATCCAGGACAGATCCAGATCTGGTTGCCGCTTTCGTCTCGGATCTAGAGGGAAAACATTGTAAAAAAATGTATGCGTGAGCTGCCATTTATTGAGGAGACAATCATTCACTGAAGGAGATCGTTTTATAACAAAGAACTGCTCTTTGTTGTATTGCGCGTTGCTCTAAATGTTGGGTTTCTTTAAGCGCAGAGCAAGGCCAACTATAATCGAGTTAACGTGGCGTTTACACAGGGGACATGAAACCCAGTTTCACACCTACTCCAAAGAGGAGGCGCTTGCTGCGTTGGCATTGGGTTCTACTTTGGCAGCAGACCATCATTTCAAAATAAAAGCCACCACATGGCACCGGACTCTCACCACGTAGGTGCTGACGGTCTCCGTCACCACGCTGCGCACCGGCGTTTTGAGGGAGCTGGCGGCGGCGAGCAGGGAGATGGGGGGCAGCATCAGAGGGGGGATGACCACGGGGGGCAGGGGAGGGGGCGGGGGGGACCGGGGTCTGACTGCGGGGACGGACTTGGGCGCGGGGGTTTTGGGCGCCGGCGTCTTGGGGGCCGGCGTCTTGGGCTCCGCGCTGGGGACGACCTTGCTGATGACGCTAGGGGGGGGGGAGGACAGAGAAAGGACATCACATGACCAGAACAAGCAGGGGACATTCTAGAAGGAACACGTGTCACCGGGGCCGCGTAAGGGCCCCTGGCGCATTCGAGATGAGCAACTCAAAAAAAAAGAATACAAGACAAATACGACGAAATATGAAGAGTTCCTATCTGTGCATACATGCTGTAGCAAAACCCAACTGTTGCTCTAGACGGCCTACGTACATTTTGTCCTGACCAGCTCCCACTCTCAGCGTTAGTCTGGGAATGACCGGGGAAGGCAAAGAAGCTGGAACGTCCACTTTCACCTGGGAAGCAGAGCAGAGTATATTATGATGCGAATGTTATCATTATCGGTCGTCTTACACGGCTGAACAGCAAAAAGGAGACATTCACCTTCTCCAATCGAATCCTCTCCTTCGCCTTCTCCTTCTCCTTCTCCTTCTCTCGCTTCTCCTTCTCCCTCTCCTTCTCCTTCTTCTTCTCCTCCTTCTCCCTCTCCTTCTCTTTGGCCTTCTCCCGCTCCTTCTCCTTGTCTTTCTTCTTCTTCTTCTCCTTCTTGTCCTTCTTCTTCTCCTTCTCCTTCTCCTTGCCCTTGGCCTCCTTCTCCAGCAGGACGGGGGGCAGGGGGGGCAGCATGGAGGGGAGGCGCAGGCAGGCCGCGGGGCTGAACAGGGGCTGCAAGTCGGCCAGGCCGAACGGCGCCAGGGCCGACAGCTTCTGCTTCTCCTCCTTGCCCTTGCCCTTGCTCTTGTCCTTCTTGCTGCGCTCCTTGTCCTTCTTCTTGTCCTTGTGCTTCTCCTTCTCCTTGCGGCCCGAGCCGTCCGCCTCCTTGGACTTGATCTTGGTGGGCAGGATCTCCGCCAGGGCGAAGTCCCGCGGGTGGCTGAACAGCTCCTCCTCCTTGGGGTCAAACTCCTTCCAGGGCAGCTTGGCCTCCTTGGCAAACTCCCTGCCCTTGTCCCTGCTCTTGTCCTTGCTCTTGTCCTTCAGCTTGGCCCGCTCCTTGTCTTTGGGCTTGTCCTTCTCCTTCTTCTTCAGCTTGGTCTTCAGCTCCTTCTTCAGCTTCTTCTTGACGTCAGCCGGCGGCGGCGGCGGGGGCGGCGGCGCCTTGATCTTCTCCTCCAGCGCCTTGAGGAGGGCGGGCTCGGGCGTGGGCGGCGAGGGCGACCCGGACGACAAGTACTCCTGGTGCTGCGGAGGCGGCGGCGGCGGCGGCAGCGCCCCGGACGCCCCCCCCTGGTTGACCTTCCGCAGCACCTCGTCGATGGAGTCGTCCATGGTCCAGTTCCCGGGGCCCGCGTGGAGCGGCGGCGCGGGGGGGTCCTTGCTGGAGACGGGGGTTCCGAGGAAGAGCTTGGGGGCGGACGGCTCCATGATGGTGAGCCGCCGGGGGCTGGAGAAGCCGTTGCTCTCCGACTCGGACCCGGAGGAGAAGGCGAACGGGTCGGGCTCGTGTTCGGCGCAGGCCTGGGCGATCACGGCGTCGATGGAGTCTTCGATGGCCTGGTCGTCGGGCTCCGCGTTCTCGAAGCCGCCGTCGGCCGGCTCCCCGTCGTCGGCGCTCTGGCGCAGGTGTATGTTCTCCTTGCCCATCCTCTCGCTCAGCGCCAGCAGGGGCAGTTTGGGGAGCGCCTCCATCTTACTGGGCAGCTGAGGCGTTTTAGAGGAGCTCATCTTGGGGCTCTTGGGGCTCTTGGTCCTGCCCGGAGACTTTTTCCTGTCCTTGGAAGACTTCGGAGAGCAGAGCGGGCTCCCCCCCAGGGCCACAGAGTTGCTCCCCTTCGGGGACTTAGTCCTTTGTCTGCCCGGGGAAGACCCCTTGGTCTTCCTCCCGGGAGTGCCGTGGGACTTGTGGTCGGCGTGTCTGGGCACGCCGGGCAGGGGTCTGAAGGAGGGCGGGGCCCCGGGGGGCGTCTCCGGGGACAGGGAGCCCGGGCTGTCGTGAGAGGCGAGCACGCCGGGGGGCAGGCGCTGGGGGTTGAGGGAGGTGAGGGGCTCTCGGGGCTCCGCCCCCCACTCAGGGCTGAGGCCGGGGTGCATGCGCGGCCTCTTGGAGGTGGGCATCATGCCCATGGCGGCGTCGGGGCTGTCCAGGTGCCTTTTCAGTGGGTGGTTCTCGTCGTTGACCGCCTCGTCGTCCTCCATGTCGTCCTCGTCCAGGGGCACCTGCATGGCCTCGGCTGAGGTGCCCATGTCTGGGAGGATCTCTTCCTCTTCTTCTTCCTCTGCGCAGAATAAACAACAGAGGAGCGTGAGAGGATCAGCGGACAGATAAACACGAGGGGGTCGAGTCACGCCTGCCTTTAAACCCTCTCACCGTGCAACACACATTTCATGAATGTATGTTTAGGATTAGACGTGATGGCACTGGCTTTTCTTGTGCTATCTGGTTACAATAGCCTTTGTTGATAATCAACTCAACACTCACTATTAAGGGATAGAGCTGGTTGATACTCTGTTTTTTTTGTCACAATCAAGCAGCCGAAACTAAACAAACAAAGCATTTTGGGAATATTTGAAATTGAACTGGAACACATGTTTCACAGCCACAGCATGTAAGGAATAATGAGTAAAGCCCGGTTATGGACACACGTTGTGTTGGTCTGCCTTCATCCGTAGTGACAGGACTGTAAGGAATAATGAGTAAAGCCCGGTTATGGACACACGTTGTGTAGGTCTGCCTTCACCCGTAGTGACAGGACTTGCGTGGACCGCGCTGATAAGCATTGCAGATGTTGAACCGTTTAACGCTCCGTTATGAGACCATCACGGCAGCAGACTTTGACTCATCACGGGTGACCTATCCCACGAAGGGCGCTCACGCCGCTTCACGTTGCCGAGACTTAATGAATTACGACTGAATGATCGCCTGTCGCACGCGGCATGCGCTGTTGAATTCAAACTAAAGATTGAGTCAGAGAGGGATTTATGTGCATCTCAAACTTCAACGTAAGCCTGGTTTCTGGCCAGATTCCCCGGAAGATAAAGTATCGGGCGTCCACAACAACACTGCCCCTTTGCTTTTCTTTCGACACTTAGATGCCCGCTTTGAGTGCATTTATTCCCTTTGACACATCTTGGGTCTTGATGTGACTATTGAGCTGAAATAGTTATTTCTGAGCGGAAATGACTACTGAACGACCGTCTGTTTAAAGGTTAACGAGGGGTGTCTGTTCTTAGGCGTAAAGACTACGCCCAGACCTAATTGATGAGCCGGTGATTGGTAGACTACGAAGAACTATGAAGGACCTACCCTCGTGCAAGGAGACCAGGGGAGGCAGGTAGTCAGGAATGTGCTCCATCCTCTCCTCTGCATCGCGGCCTCCAGGCTGAGGGAACTGCAGCACGTTGTTCTTGGCGATGGGAAACAGAGGCGTCTGATGGGCAAAGCTCACGGGCTCCAGGTTGTTCACATAGTCCTCCAGCTCGCTCAGGCTGACCCCCAGCAGCCTGAACGCCTGGCCCACATCATCCAGGGCTGGGTCTGTCCGGCCATCTGAAAGGGCGCACACGTACCAAGCATGTGAGAGACAGCTCTGCGTTTATAGTGAACCGAATGGAGACTACAGTTGTTTATTCCTAATGAAAATTTGGATATGGTTATTGTATTTGCGATTAATTTACAGCAGATTAAATATGTTTAAACATTGGTTGTGGGGAGTTAATAAAAGTTTGATAATGACAGATTCTTTAATGCAGACTCAGAGGTGAGGTGCCATGGTTCTAGAGTTTACTTATCCCAAATAATGTTAGCATTCAATCAATATACTCAGCTAGTGTATTCACGACAACCACCACTGCATTCATAAAAACGCGGGCAAAGCTAGCTCCAGTACTTCTTGACAACCCATCTTCGCACACTACTAGGCCTCGCCTACAGGGGGCGCTAGTCCGAGAGCGGGACGGGATTGTGGCTAATAACAACAAGCTCGTCTTATATTCCGTCACTTCGTTAACACACCTACACACACACGCGCGGAACATAAACTTACAGAGCTCAGAGTATCGATGACAGCCCTTGGCCAGCTGCTGGATATATCTGTGCAAAACATCAGACAGCAGATCGCAGGCAGTGAGTTGAACCGCATCCCAGCCGAGCGCTTGGCAGATCTGCGCCACCGAAACACGCAGCAGCGAGCGGGCATAGCTCTCGCACATCTCGCTGACTCGTTACGGTCTTATCCGGCTACTTTGTGTTCCAAAACATGCTTCCGCTATTCACGGTACAGGGGAACCCGCATCGGGTTCGTTAAATATCGATATAATAGTACAAATTCCCATCTATTTTAGTAAATATATTGGCGGTTTTGCCAGGGCCGCCATCTTGACTTCATCGACAGACCCATCCCCAAAACGTCGAGTTGACATGCGCAGAACGTACGCATCGGCCCACTGGACTCTAGAGTGCTCGAGAGAGTCCTCGTCCGCTGACTGTGCGCAGAAACAATCTTCGTTTCTTTTCTTTTTACGGAATAAAGTGTTGTTATCGTCAGCTCCTTATCAAAACTATTATATTAAAAACAATTGAAATACAGCGAAAGTCAGTCAAGTCATTGTTTTTAAATTGCCATTTGCTTGCCACCACTGAAAGGAAAACGACGTCGTTCTATGTGTTACTTCTCCATTTCTTCCGAGCTTTGGTGAACTGTACATTGGCCCCCAGAGCGCTTATGTTCGGATGACTCATCTGAACGTGGGCGTGGGAAGCAAATGAGTCTTCCACTAAATATGGTGTAGTGAACATCCACATTACTGGTTATGATTATCATTTAGTCCGAATTAATTTGTGGTTTGCCAAATGAATTAGGCAATTTCATAAATGATTTGATAACTTCAAATGCAAAATAACAAATACACAGCATTAACTTTAATTAAACATGTAAGTTAGGCCTACTTCGTGGAGGCTGTTCCATGAACACATCCTGAGTACACCAGTCCATAAATACATTTTGCTGGTCTGCCGCTTGCGTTGACGGTACATGACCGGTAGATGGTGCTGCTGTTTCGGATTTCCGCAGTCAACGTGACCTTCCATCTCGTTGTCCTCTTATTTTTATGGCAGTGGTTTTCCACCAAATCCACCTGCTTGCAGAAAGTTGGCTCAAATTCCTAACACACCCTAGTTGAATATGGAAAACACTTGCTTTAGGCGTTGTAGTACAAAGGCGATTTGAATGAGATATGGTTCTGAAGAATGTGAGGCAGACAGAAGGCAAAAAACAAAGGTTTATTAACCGAATTAGACGAATGGAGTATTGTGGCGGCGGCAAGGGAAGGACCAGACGAGAGCCCAGGGTATTCGTTTAGTAACAACTCTCGTGCCCCATAAACTGCACGGCTACGAGAGTTGTCATTTTATTAACACAAACACACAAGACAACACTCCCGTCATACCCCGCAACCATGACTGCCTCGGTGGGGGAGCTGCTTCCGCACGGCGATCACGGCCACAAATGTTACACTCATCATTGTCAGTCACAGCCAGCTGTGGTTCTCCCATTTACCACAAGCTGTTTAAATAAAGATTTGATCCATGCATATATATAGGCCATTCTAACCAAATCACACCTGAAACAAGAACGGAGCACTGGAAACACCAGTAGAAGGGTTTCACATGTTGCCCTTCTCAGCTGCTTGGCATCTGGTTAGGGACATGATGTTTGCCCATCACAGGGTTGATCCACCTGCCCTTCTACCCAGCCTGATACCGGACCTGACACCTAGGCTGCAGCTAGTGCTTAACCAGCGTTGGGTGACATGACCCAATATAACCGGCATCTTTTGCATAGCAGCTTCAGCCCAGACTCCGCACCATAGGTTCTGGCCATGAGGTGGGAGCAAAAGACACATGTAACATTCCTGGGTGTAAACAATACAAATGAGATAGACCTACACGGTACCAGAAAGCTGTTTAATGCAAAAATACAATTCTGGTTGATTTATCAATCATGGCAGATGGAACCGCTATAAAGGGGCAAGTTGTCTTATTTCTTGCTAGAACAATGAGCTTCTTTAATACACAACAGTGGTCTCTGGCCAGGTGTGTTCTCTGCACCTCAATCACACCTGAACCAGGTAACAGCTCGGGAGGTAGGAGAGAACCTGAACCAATGACATCACTAAAGTAGATTCAGGATTCGGTTGAAAATAGAAATAGAAACGCAGCCATTCATTTATATATTTGATTTGTACAACTTTGTCATAAAACTTTAATCATACAAAAATGAAAATATACACTTCCTCCTGGAAGCTTGTTCAACACATCTACCAACAAGAACAATCTCTAGGATGATGGTAGGTAGAATTAGTAACAGTGAGGTATTGTAGTTTAAGTATAGCATTTAAACAAGTCAGTCTAAGAAAAAATATTTACATGTACCTTGTTGACATAGCCACCAACTACTATGCAAGTCTTAAATACTGGTACTTGGAGAAAATTTTTCACTTTCAATAACATTCAGCAGAGAGTTAATATTCATTGTTAAAATTCCATGTCTTTCAAAGGATTTGTCCTCTGTTGGGTTCGTTATATCTGTTGAATGGAAAAAGAAATGTTTGTTATTATATAATAGTCGGCAGGAAAGTGTTTGACTCCCAGAAGGTTCTGAGTTAAAACCCCAATTCTTCACTCTACCTGTAGGCAAATTTTAGCACAATGCCTGCGCCTTAATAAAATGTATCTCATTTTATTTTTAAACTGTTGCTTTGAATAAAGAAGTTGACTAAATGACGACCGTAGCGGAAGCAGATGAGCAGGTAACGGAAACCGATCTGTGTGGTGATTGTGGTGATCAAGCAGTGATACCTATAGGGATTCACACGCAACTCAACTCTTTCTCATGATCTAAATGAATTTGACAGAAAGCACCTAGCTCCAGTCGTGTTGGAAGTACAACTTTAGTACCAAATCAAAAGCAACACAGTGCTTTTGTGTTGGATGTGCATGCGCTTAGGTTTAATGTAAAGACATGATTTATTCATTCATCATGCTGAAATGGCAGGAAGGGCAAAGAATGACAACATTACCATTACCTCCCCATTCATTCCACTTACCAGTCACGAACACTGGGAAACGGGCAGTGATGTTCTGCACCTGCAGCTGCAGCAGACACTTGAGATAGCGGGGATGTGGTCTGCACGTCTGGTCACACTCGTGGTACGGCAGCACTTCCACTATTCCAGTTTCCTGGCAGCTCTTCATCAAGTTCTTCTTCTCCATTTCCTCTGCATTGAACCTGGTGATGTACGGTGGATTTACAACTGCGATCGACCGTTCTCCTCATCTCCCACTGGACTTTTTGAACACTTCATTCAAATGTGACTCTCAAAACAATGCGACGCATGAATCTAATGATAGATGTTCCAATTCTGTTGATTTCTTGCGACAGAATTGAAACATAGTGGCTCAATAGTACCGCCCTGTGATGACCAATACATGGTAACGATCAACGATGACTTAACAATATCGAAGAAAATGTGTGTCCAAATAGGGGCAACAAAATAAATGAAGACAGAAGAATGTTTTAACGCATACGTTCACAGCCTACCTTGAATTTTCTTTTAGCCGACGAATGTCTCTATAATGCAGTATCCATTTCCACTTCCCGTTTTTGCTCAGCTCTTGCAAAAAGTCCAACAATGCCTTCATTTGGCCTTCAAACAGAAAGTCAAGATTGTCATTGATATGGAGAACGGGACAAACCGGAGAAGGCAGTATTTAGATGTGTGTTCTTACAAAAGCGCAGGGCTTCCAGTGCGATTCCTTCCAACACGATGAATCCTCCCTTCTTGAAGATGTCTTGATGGGTCAGGTTGCCAATGTCCTTTGGGTGGTCGATCCCAGCAAACAGCACATTTGCGGATTTCTTCAGATCCAGCAAATGGGGGACCTATGAAAACAATATTTACACAACGTGATACTTTTTTTCCCCCCATGAATCTACATTAGGTTATTCAAATATCCCACAGAACTGTAACTATTTACTACTAATGCTGCACTGCCCTCCTGTTTCCCCGGCGGTTTTCCTACCTTAATAATGTGCTCTGCGATATCTTCGTTCTTTAGAATGATGAGGAGCAACGACGACGAGGAACTTTGCGTATTAAGGAGGAAGTGGTACGGTTGGTCCTCTGTGTGGCCGTCCCCTTCCAATTGTGCCTTCAGAAAACACAAGTGTTACGTGGTCCTAGACATTTACATAGTAAAGTAATACACTGTACTCAAACCCCTGTTTTCATGGTTCACTGGCTTGGTAGGGTTAGTGTCTACACTGTGGAAACACCTATAAGCTAAAGTACAGCAGAGTATCATGGGCCACTATTTTCATTGATCTCAATATTGGTCAGTAAAGTAGTAACTTTACTGAAGTAACAGTTTATATTTGGCAAAATACACATAATAGTTATTCGTAGGATAAAGAATTTACCTTTATGTCATGTGATTATTACTACTTATATAAATATACAATACTGTCTGACATTTGACTACAATTCTTCTTGTTAAAGGTGAAATATAAACTTAGACAAATATAGTAGGGTGCGCAGACGTCCCAGTTTTCCAGGGACAGTCCCGTTTCTGGTGGCCTGTCCCTGGCTGGAGCTGCTATGTTCCAGCCTGCTCGTGAATATTCATTTAGAGACAGTTGTTTATAGGTCTCGTGTCTGTCTAAGTACTGCCCAATATTTTACTACAGTACTATTTACATGATAAGAACAGGGAAAATGTGACTATGTACCCTTTGTTTTGTTTCAGAAATCTTAACATCAGATTTAGTTGATATGTGGGTCAATCATAGTTTCACAGTATTCATAGTATCAAAGTCTTTTTAGAAAAGGACTTACCTTGGTTTCCTTAAAGAAGGCATCTTCTGATGTCTTCAATATGTAGAACTTGAACTTAGTTTTCGAAGAATGCCTCACAACTAAATTAAGACCATGGTTCAAGCTGCCAAACATCTCGCTTCTCATTTGCCTGATCGGGCCTGCACGTTCTCTCAATGCTCCATCCGTTTCTGTCATGCAACTTCTTCCTGCACAGATGTTATCCATCACGGTGTGGTACGACCTGGCACATTCTGCCTCAATGTTGGACAGCGCAACGTCAGCCTCTGCGCTGTTTCCTCTAGACGACAACTCACGATGACGTGAGATCTTTTCTCCTTTAGTTTCCTCCATACCACTCTTTGGCTCGTCTACGTCCATGGACAGGTCGAGGACGGATTGCGGCCCGTCAGAACTAGGGTAAGAATGCATGGACCTGTGGTCTGGATTCTTCCCAGGACCCCTCTTACTACCAATCAGAAGCTGTTTCATTTCCTCTGAGAAGATTAGAAACTCCTGTTCCATTGAAAATTGCGTGAGGTCAGAATTCATGCATGTTTCAGTGAGTTGCCCCAAAGACTTTGATACCGTTTTTGTAAACCTATAATTTGTATATTTGAAGGAGCTTGTTGAGGGATCTGTGTGAATTGAGGATGAATGACCAAGTCTTTTCGCAACTGGACAGTCTTGGATTGGATCTTGGAAGCTGGAGGAACTAAGATTGTCACCTTCATCAGACTGCGTGGAAACAATAGATGGGACAGTTGTGCTTGGTTTCCAAGGGTCCCTTCCTTCCACATGAGACAAGGCATCAATATCATTTGTTTTATTCAGGACACATTCACCAGCACCATGTACTGAAACCCTATCAGCCTTTGAACAAAGCTCTTGCTCATTCTCATGTTGGTCGCCCTTAGATGTGAGATTAGAGACGTCTCTTTGGTTGTCCAATAGTGTGTCGGTCAGTGTGGTGGGTATGACAGGGATTTTAGTCTGGTTATCATCAGACATTTTGGAAATTGCCGGGTTATCCATTTCCTTTACTTTGTAGATGTCAACAGCTTGACTGTCAGTCCATTGAAGTCCAGTCAATGGCTGTAGGACAACAACAGGATTAAGTCTGTATGGATGAGAGGCATCTCGCAATCTGCGCTGTACTGGAGCTCCACACATCTTCCGATTGTTGCTCATTTTCTTCAGGGGACAAGGAACAAGGAGTGAACAACCTACATCAGAAAACCTACTCCTTTTTACACGCGATTGTTTGGCAGGTGTTATACCTACATTAACAAGACTTGTTTTATCATTTAAATTGTCCATATCCATAGATTCCCTACGGAGAGTTGGGCTGTGATGTAGAGAGGGAGGGAGATCAGTGGTTTCAAGCAGTCTGTAACTCGGAGTCTGGCTGTCTTCACAGAGATCTCTTCCAGGGACTTGATCTCCAACCGCTTTCAATTCAGGCTCAGCATCTACTTCTTTTCCCAACCAATGCGCAAGTGTTGAGTTTTGGCCATGTTCATTAGAAATACTAAGCTCCAGAGAAGGAAAGTCCTCATATGGCTTTTCATCTATGGTTGGTGTGGGGCATCTCTCATCAAATTCACTTGTCTCTGAGCCCAATTTATGCTCAGAATTACATTCCTTAAAAACTGAAAGTATATTTTTGTCTATCTGGACCTTTTTACTGTTTTCTAGCGACATATGATACACATTTATGTTCATTGCCATTTCATTCGGTTCATTAGCCATTTCCGAAGGTAGGACCTGTGGGCCAGATGTTTGAGCTAAAATGCAAGCAGTTTCAACTTCATTTTCTACCAATTCATCATCCGGTTCTTGATGATCACAGCTAACTACACTCACATCTGGTTCTACTTCAGCTTGGCTTTCGCCTTCAACACCATCCTGTAATGGTGTTGGATCATTTTCAGACTTGTTCTGTTGACTCACAATTTCAATGTTTGCTTCATTAATGGAGTCATTATGATCAGGCTCCTCTGGTAATGTCTTATCCAAAGCAATGTTCAAATTTTCTTCTGAAACGACATCACCATCATAATCACCAACACCAACAGCCATGAAGGAGTAGGCATTTGCATATTGCGTCTGTAACATCTCATCGCTGGATGCATCTTTTGTACCATCCCCTTCATTTGGTTCTCCAACAAGGGATAGCTGGAAATAATCCACTGGACCATTCCCCTTAGTTGGTGGGGAACATCTCTCATCCAGTTCACTGTCCTCTGAGCCCAATTCATGTTTAGAATCCCTGTCCTTAAAAACTGAAAGTACATTTTCAGCTATTGGGACTTTCTCGCCGTTTACTAGCGACGTCTGGCACACATCTATGTTCGTTGCCATTTCTTTGGGTTCATGTCCTAATTTCACAGGATTGTCTTGTAAAGGTAGGACCTGTGGGCCAGCTTTCACTTCTTGTTTTGAATCATCTTTACCAACTTCGGGCATTTCACTTGGATCTTGGAGCAATTTTGAAACCCCATCTTGTGGGGAAGGGGCTGGGTGATGAGAAGCTGCTTTTTGAGCTAAAATATAGGACGTTTCTTCTTCATTCTCCATCAATTCATCATCCTGTTCTTGTTGATCACAACTAACTACACTCACATCTGGCAGTACTTCAGCTCGGCTCTCGCCTTCAACACCATCCTGTAATGGTGTTGGATCATTTTCAGACTTGTTCTGTTGACTCTCAATTTCAATGTTTGCTTCATTTATGGAGTCATTATGATCAGGCTCCTCTGGTAATGTCTTATCCAATGCAAGGCTCAAATTTTCATCTGAAATGGTATCATACCCATCAGTATCATCATCATCACCATCACCAGACATGAAGGTGTTGGAATGTGCATATTGCGTCTGTAACATCTCATCGCTGGATGCATCCTTTTTACCATCCCCTTCATATGGTTGTCGAACAAGTGTTGCTTGGCAATAACCCACTGAATCATCCCAGTTAGTTGGTGGGGGGCATCTCTCGTACAGTTCACTGTCCTCTGAGCCCAATTTATGTTCAGAATCACGGTCCTCAGAAACTGAAAGTACATTTTCAGCTATTGGGACTTTCTCGCCGTTTACTAGCGACGTATGGCACACATCTATGTTCGTTGCCATTTCTTTGGGTTCATGAACTAATTCCACAGGATTGTCTTGTAAAGGTAGGACCTGTGGGCCAGCTTCCACTTCTTGTTTTGAATCATCTTTAACAAATAAGGGCATTTCACTTGGATCTTGGAGCAATTTTGAAACCCCATCTTGTGGGGAAGGGGCTGGGTGATGAGAAGCTGCTTTTTGAGCTAAAATATAGGACGTTTCTTCTTCATTCTCCATCAATTCATCATCCTGTTCTTGTTGATCACAACTAACTACACTCACATCTGGCAGTACTTCAGCTCGGCTCTCGCCTTCAACACCATCCTGTAATGGTGTAGAATTGTTATCGGAGTTGCTCTGTTGACTCTCAATTTCAATGTTCGCTTCATCCATGAAGTCATTATCAAACTCCTCAGGTATTGACTCATCCAAAGTAAGGTTAAAATTTTCTTCTGAAATGGCATCACCACCATCATCATCCTCATCATCACCATCACCACCCATGGCATTTTCATATTGCATCCATAACATCTCATCGCTGGATGCATCTTTTGTACCATCCCCTTCATTTGGTTCTCCAACAAGGGATAGTTGGAAATAACCCCCTGGACCATTCCCCTTAGTTGGTGAGGAACATCTCTCATCCAGTTCACTGTCCTCTGAGCCCAATTCATGTTTAGAATCCCTGTCCTCAAAAACTGAAAGTACATTTTCAGCTATTGGGACTTTCTCGCCGTTTACTAGCGACGTATGGCACACATCTATGTTCGTTGCCATTTCTTTGGGTTCATGAACTAATTCCACAGGATTGTCTTGTAAAGGTAGGACCTGTGGGCCAGCTTCCACTCCTTGTTTTGAATCATCTTTACCAAATAAGGGCATTTCACTTGGATCTTGGAGCAATTTTGAAACCCCATCTTGTGGGGAAGGGGCTGGGTGATGAGAAGCTGCTTTTTTAGCTAAAATATAAGCAGTTTCAACTTCCTTTTCTACCAATTCATCATCCTGTTCTTGTTGATCACAACTAACTACACTCACATCTGGCTCTACTTCAGCTTGGCGTTCAACTACCAAACCATCCTGTAATGGTGTTGAATCGTTAGACTTTTCCTGTTCCCTAAATATTTCAATTTTGTGGATGTCATCAGTGGATGCATCCTTTTTACCATCCTCCTCAAATGATCGTCTAACAGCTGATAACTGGCCAGAACCCCCTGGATCATCTCCCTTAATGGTCCCGTGGTCATCACTGACTGATTTTGGTTTCAAATGATTATCTTCTTCCTTTGTAAATTGACCTTGATCACTTGCTGATTGACAGTCTTCATCCTCATTCCTGTTTTCTTTAGAGCCATGTAGCAGGGTGATGGATCTAACATCCGCAGACTGTGTCTCATTGTCTGGTAGGTTTACATAAGGCACCGGTGATTTGTGACCAGTTGTAGAGTCCTCCTTATCAATCAATGGTAAACAGGAATCTGCATTGTTTCGATGATCTTCACATTTTGATTCATCATGGTCATTCTCTTCAGTAGCAACCAAGACAGTACATAGAGAGTTTGGATCCTCAACTATGCCTTTCATGATTTCACATGCGGAGTCCGTTTCTATTGGTGGATCAACTGCCACTTCTGCATTTTGTAGATTCTCCTTTCTTTCTCTCATTTCAGAAGTGTCTATGTGGGAGCTTTCTGGGTCTATGCTTGCCTGAGTCTCTACAACAAGCTGTGGCTGAATAATTATGTTTGCTATAACTTTGCATAAGGAGTCGCATGTTTTATCCTCACTGAGCGAGTTTACAGCTGAATGTTCCCGGTTTGTGGCACTTGGTAGACTTGCGTTCGCCCTCTTACTGGTGCTTTTGACAATGTTGTCATCGTTGCCATCTTTGTCGTCATCAAACTCACTTGGCCGAGACCTGTATACCTGTGGAAAAGAACAGTAACAGGAGACTCATTTTAGATACATCTTTCAAGTATTGTTTTGATGCATTTTAAATTGTTCAAAATGTTTACATAATATTAATAAATCGCCTGATCAACACACGCGTCAACATTTTTTTGCAGTCATTGGTTGTACTTTGTAGTTAGGTAGGTTTGGTGCCCAAGGCAATTTGAATGGCATATAAAAGGTCAAACCTGCAAGGCCTTCTGTTTGGCTTGATATTGAGCTGGGCCTCCATCTTGTATTCCAGCCTCTCTGATAAATGCTTCAGAGGCCTCCTTGCCATTAGTCTCGTGACGAGAGACAGAGATGTCACTGCGGTCATTTAAATCTTGCTTTTTAATTGACAGGTCTAAAATCTCTGCTCCTTGGTTAAGGAAAAGTCGATCTTCTTGAATGGGCTCCAAATATTGCGTGTCTGAATTCCAAACAGCAACAGGAGCAGCCTCGGGTACAGTTGGCAACGACACGTTTCCATCAGACCTTTCCAAGCAATCCTCCAAGTCTAGAGGACTTGAATGGATGAACCGTGGAGTTGAGCGGCTGTAGAAGAGGCCTATCCATATGTGGATAAGGAGTTGAGCTTCTTCACCATTGTCCTTTACAGCAGAATTCCAGGATCTGTTCAAAAATGAATTAGGAATTTTTTTTTTTGGGATAAATACAAAATTCCAAATAAAACATAACAAATGTCTGTACTTTGTATACACACACACACACACACACACACACACACACGTTGCTCAAACATATAACATTCATGATCATAAAAGGTGATGCACATACCCATGCAAGCCCCTGCAAACAGTTTTCTCCACAGGGTGATTAGTAAACTTGCTGTCCAAGTCAAAGTCATAGTTTCCTTTCCACTTCCTTGTGACTTGGAGAAATCCATCATTTTCAACAAAGATGCGGGAACGCCTGAACCGTCTACTTCGTATTGCATCCTTGTTCATGTATTCGACTGAAGCTCTGTGTTCCCTTGGGCCTTCTGGAGGCACACTGCACAGTGTTGGTAGTTCCGGGCCAGACAGATTTTGGGAATGCTCTGGTGTTCCTGCTGGAGAAGTTGTCTTAGGCACTTGCGAGGCGGTGGACCACGAGTAATCATGTTCTTTAGCTATCAAACCAATGACATCCTTGCTCCCCAAAATACCCTCTGGTGAGGGAGAATTAGAAGGAAGTACAGGACCATCAGCAGGCTGCTGTAGCATTGAGGGAAGAACCAACTGGTTATCTAGTTTGGTACCATCACTAAGCAGATTATCCACATTCGACCTTGGGTCTAGCTGTGGCAGTGCCTGGTTATCGCCCAGTGCCAAATCAGCAAGTAAACTTAGAGCGTTGGATTGGCCACTGGAACAAAACTGTTCCTTGAGATTCATCTCAAATGAGTTGCTCGTCGCACACTCATTGTTTTTGGGCCTTTTAGTGGTGGAAGACGAGGGTGTATGAAAAAGTTTTCCCCCTGCAAAGACAATGCAAAGTAATACAGTCAGCAATATGAAAGATGAATGGCCAGTGTGTAGAATTTAGTAGCCACTATCAGTGAAGTAGCAGATTGCAACCGACTGAATACCCTCCCTAACCTCTCTCTTTCCAATGACTACGTTGGCCTGTATTGGCCTGTGTTTTGTAAGGTGACAGTGCCATTAGGGATTTCCGTTTTGCGAAAAAGCAACATTCATTTTAATCGCACAAACTTTCTTACAGCTCTAGCATGCGTATAAATCAGTTTAACCAATCACAATCAGGTATCTTCGTCATGCCATGGTCACTGAAGATGTAGAACGTGGCAGAGGTAACAGCCTATTTATGTTTCTCAACACACAGTCCTTATTGCATCCATAGTGGTTAACTACATTCACATCTGTTATATGTACTGATCATTCATCTCAATGGCAGTCGGCACTACAAACCAGTGTTTACTTGCACTGTGGTACTTGAATATAGCTTGCCATTGATAACATGATGGTGTGCAGTTGTATGGCAAGTTTCGCTTTGGATACCCACTTCTCAGAAAGAGAAGTGGGTATCCAAACCAAGTTCTCCAAACGGTAAAACAATTGTATCCAAATCAACCTAAAAAAAATAACGTCTCCAAAACATGGATGTGTTTAAGAATGCACGCTGATTTAGCATAATCCCCTTCATGGCAACCTGCCATTTATTACACTGTTTTACACAACCTCCAGAATAATTGAATCATCTAAATACATAGGATATTTTGGTGAAAGGACGGAGCATGCTCATCTTCACTGGCTATATGAGGTGTGTCAGAGTGTGTTAAGCTTTAAGTACACTTAGTTTAACGCCACATTGTGTAGCAAATTTATTATACAGCATCGCTCATTATAACGCTCCAACACACAACGACGGTCCTAAAAAGAAATCACAAATGGGTCGTAGCCATGGGGATAACACACCCCTCCTTCCTACAGCTCTTGGCCCAAAACATTTATTTACTTTTTAACCGCGTTCTCTAGCGCCGTTTGTCCATTCTGGGCTACTGTAGAAACATGGCGGTGCAACATGGCGTGCTCCGTGGAAGAGGAACCACTCCTTATGTAGATATAAGGGACTCATTCTAAAAAAGGTAACGAAAGCACGATTCCTATTTTAACGGGATTATACACTAATTAAAACATACTTATGAATACTTTGTTCCATTTCTGCCACGGCCGTTCAGCTAGATGCCACCAAATTCTACACACTTGACCTCCTAATATTTAATTAGTGTTTTGAACTATACTTAAGCATTTGAAACAGTTGCTTAATCTATTAAAATGAAAAACAAACTTACATTTTGTTCTTCTTTTCTGCAGCACTCGTTTCATTTGAGGGTTTTCTTGGACTGGTGATGGGACCATTTGCATGACCTGAGCAGATTCAACCTCTGGCGGTATGAGTTGGCCCTCTAGGGTTAAGGGGAGACGTTGCTCCAGGGTATCCATGTTTTCGGTTTCCTCTCTCTTATCTGGCACTTCTATAGGCATTAGGCCTAACGCCTGTGCAAAAGCTATTAAAACGTCCTTGTTACTTTCTCTGGAATCCTGACAATCTGTATTTGACTCTGTATTCAACTTCTCTTTGTCAGATTTTCTTTTCTTGAGTAACGTTTCAGTGCTTAGCTGTGCATCAACTGGCAAAACGGAATCACCCAAAACCAGTGGTGTGGTTTTTCTCTTTCTCCTCGAAAACAATTTCTTTAATTTACAGAGCAAGCGTTCGCTCTTGTCCCTGTCCGTCAGATGTGAGGGATCATCAGCCGTACTGGACGACACGTGGCCAGTGCTGTCAGCTTCTGCAACGTTCACCACGGAACGGTCCCTCAATTCCGGGGGAGAACTGGCGGTCTCGGAACGAGGAGAGCCCACCTCTGTATTGTGACACCCGTCTTCTGAGATTACATTGTTTGTGGAGTGCGCGGCCAGCCCTCCTGCTACAGGGTCCTCCTCCATCTTTTCCTGTTGACTAGCTTCCTCGGACGTTTCACTCAGCGTCTCTTTAAAGCGCCGCTCACGATCTGCGGACTCATCTTTCTGAAGCAAGCTATTTAGGGAGCCAAATGGAACCAGAGTTCTTCCACATGCAGTGAGAATCGGCCTCAGGTCCCAGCGATCCGTCTTTCTTAAAAGAGAACAGGCATCTGATCTTGTTGATGAGACATTTTCCATTCTCCTCGATTTAGTTTGCTTGATTTGATCTTCTTGCAGCTGTGGAGACCTTGGGACCTTCTTGTATTTGTAGGTCAGTTTTCCACCTTTGCACTGAGACATTGATAGTATTGTCCACTCGGTTTCGAGAGTATCATTGGCCAATGTTTCCTCATCTGGTTTGTCAGATGTAGGGGTTAGAGGTTCATCTGCTGGTGGACTAGACCATTTGAAACGTTTTCTTTTTCCTTTGGGGCGACCCCTGGGACGTTTTTTTCTTTCCGTTGAATCCTCCAATGGGTTCTTATCAACTGTATTTGTTGTGGCCATTAGTGTATTAGAAAGTTGCTTCGTTGCCACCACTGCGTCGCACCCACTCAGACCTTCGTCCGTGACCTTTGACGTTCCCTCTGCAGAGGTAATGCTGACAACCAACTCAGCTGCGGGGTTGCGTGATAGAGGACAGTTCAAAATGCTATTTGTCTCAGAGTCTTTCTTATCAACATCCTTCTGCCAGCTGCTTGAAACATCACATGCTGTGGATTTGCTCAACAGCTCCTCTGGACCTGTACTACAAACGGTCCCTGGGGCTTGTTCTAGAGGTGGAAGATCTTCATTGAGGACCTCTTTTTGAAGTTTGTTTCCAGCCGCCAAAACTTCTGTCACACTGTACACAGGAAGCTGAAAAGAGACTGGGTGGCGGAGGTATGACCTAAGCCACTGCCATAACCGGTTAGTCCATTTTGGGTTGGAGAAAAGGGAAGTGACAGACTCATCATAATCCTGTGAAACTGGGCTGACGTCCTTTGATTGGGTTGCTGCAAGGCCAGTTTGTATGAGTGCTGCATAGTTTTTAATTTGTTGCACAAATCGTCCACTTATGTCCTCACTTGGGCCCATGGAGCTTTTCTGCATTTCCATTTCTGCGTAATCCAATGCTGGTAGAACCCGAAGAATGTCAGAGGAGATCTGGGAATGTTCCGATTCTCCTTTGGTGTCTGTCATGAAGCAAGTAATAAAGCTTTGTCAGTTAGCAATTTTGCATCCAGAAAATGTGGTTTGTTTATAATCTGTAGCTCTTGCTAATGTTGCTGATGGGGTGGGACAAAACACACATGAATCAGTTAATTGACCTATGACTTCCGCAGCCCCTATTTCTGTTTCCGTATGTTTCCAATGCTCTGCCTACCCTTATGTATGGCTCTTGATCCTGGAAACAGAAACATGGCTTGCAGGGCCTCAGTTACGGTGGACCCGTTACCTGGAAGAAAAAGTATTATGTCCCATTGAGGACAGTGGGACTTTGAGAGTGCAAATAGAGAAGTAATGACAAGTTTTAACAGCTCTAAATCAGTCTTAACTTACCAGTACATGTAGCAAAGTTGGATGAATGTAGCAGTATCAGAAACCCACTGTCATTAAGGTGAACTGTAAGACCCTGTCAAAAGTATTAAGTGTGTAAATTACATTGTTTGGGGGGTGGGGGTATTGACTCCTATCATAAAAGCTTGTTTATGTCGCACACTGATACAGAGACTCACAAGATCTTTGTCCTTGAGTTCACGGATAAGCAGGGAAAGGGAGGGGTCTTCCACTTCTATAGGAACAAACTCGTGAACACTGCAGCAGATGCCATCCAGGCACACTAAAAGTAAGAGCAAAACAAAGAAATCAACAACAAAAAACATTGGAATTGGAAAAAAAGAACAAAGGAATGACACCAAAAACGACAAATAGAAGGTACTTAAAAAACAAAAAAAACACACACCTTCCCCAGAGAAACGAGTTTCAAAGACAGCCTTTGGGGCAAACTGTCTCAAGGTAACCATGGAAACAGCTTGGTCTACTTTGACCACTGGCGGGCTTGAATTGCAACATAAGACAAAAACAAGACAAAACAAGACAAAAATCCTGGTTACAATATTGTGAGGATTGTCCGTTTGGATGAAACATCTTGAATGTTTTAATTTCCCTTACAGTTTTACAGGGATCAAGGCCCTTGATCTGGACTTCAGCCAAACATGGAAGATCTGGGAGCTGATATGAAGCTGACCCCTCCACATAAAGTCGTTCAACGCTGCAACGACAAAAAAGTCTCTTGTATAGAATGCCCCAGGAAAGGCTGGATGTAGAATACATTTCTAATGACTTATATTAAACCTAGCCAATTTCAACTTACCATTTCCTTCTGTCCCACTGAAAGAGTAAATTGGAAAAACATAACCAATGTTACAAACTTGAAACAATACAACTTTATTAATAATCACGCATACAAGGAAGACTATGATTGTATAGTACTACATTACCTTTGTTCCTGAGAACAAGACATTGTGACCCTGGTATTTGCATCGTCATATGAAAATGGCACAATGGCAAAGGGACAGACGTGTCTGGGAGCCAGGTTTGTCTTGACACAGTCACCAGGCAGCACTTCGTAGAGGTAGTACTGCAAGACGAACAAAACGCTCTGAACATCTATTTGACTGGCAAGTCAGTACTCAAGGACCCAGCTATATACCGACACATGGATGTATAGATTGTATGTATTTTGGTTTGATTGCATTGTTCTGTCAACCTTGCTGCTGTAACCCCTTCATTTCCCTTCTGGATTAATCGTGTCATTTTACCTCATCTATAATGTAGCTTTTACGTTCTTTTCAGTATTTGACATCATGGTGGTCAGACACAGACTATACGTAAGCCTAGGGAGTGTGAGACCATACCTGGGTTCTCTCAAATGCGAGGAATGAGCTGGTGTTGGCCGATACCAAAGGCAGCTCTTTTGACTCATGACAGTCAAATCCAACTGAAGGTGAAATACAGTTTTGAGTGTAGTTCTCTTTAACCTTATTACTTCTTCCCTGTGGACAAAGAAAACAGATATACACACTCACACACCTTTTCAATTTGCTTCACATTCATATCAAATCTACACTACCTCCTACAACTCTGTAATGGATTATTTGCATATTTGCATGAAGACCTTCAGCTTTAATGTGATGTTTCGAGGCGATTGCCATTTCATTAGCATATTTAGATTTTCGGCCGCTCCCGGCTCATTTCTGACCAATCAGGGCATCTCTTCCCTGATTGGAATCCATCTTGCCTTTCGATCACAGGTGCGTGAAAGGTGACACTTCTCAAAACGGGAGAAACGGAGAGGCAGGGTACATTTTTGGTGATTTTATTTCAAAATCTTGCTTTCTTCAGCTCTGTTTTCAAATATTTTTAATCTTACACACGCAAAACACACTAGGACAGTAACACCTACAGAACCCTGAAGTATACCACAGGGATTGTTACTGCTTTCATATTAATATAACAAATAGCAATAGCAGATTCTTGCAATGTTGACATTTCCATTAGACTATACCTTTGTCAGCCTTACAATGACGATAAATCCAGATTTTCCACTATACCAGTGATCAGGAGCCAAGCAGTCGGAGTACCTTGCTATATAAACTCCTAGAAGAGAACAAAAAGAATAGCATTCATACATTTTTTCGAGTCTTGGGAAATACAGTGAGGAAATAATGAAGTTTCCTATTTGCCCATTTGAATGCATTGAACAGTACGCCGAATTTATTACGCAATCATCTAGATGTTTGCGTAATACGATAAATCACATAATTATTCTCTTTGGAACTTGTTCCGCTCTACGCGTTTTTCAAGTTGTCCTGTGACGGTGGGGTTAACTCAAACCGTCGTTCCAATTCTCCAACACAACTAACTTCTTTGTTACACACAGAAAGAGACACACCCTGTAATGTGTCATAAACGGTGATCGAGCCACTCCTTTGAGAATCTAGTGGACTTCCTCGGGGAGACACTGACAAACTGTCAAAAGGCACCATGACAAGGGGCACCGCCAGCATGAATATATTGAGTGCTAGACATGTGTTATGGGGTTCCCAGAGCGTTGCATTCAAACTACTTCAACTTTGTATTGAAATTGAATAGATAGATCATGTAATCCCTGTATAATAATACTACATAGGAGTTCTACTATGATTACCCTTGGAAGGATCTCCGAGTGTTTTGCATGTGCTATTCCCAGTGAGCACACCAGTTTCCCCCAGTTCGGCAGCCTTTAAAAAAATAAAACACACACCCCATAAGATATGATCAATAGGTGTCACTACCCAGTGGCATTTTCTCTACTTTGTGATCATCTCATCGACTAGCTCCTGGTACCTTATTTATGTCATCAAACAATAAGAACCCATATCCTTCTTTCAATTCCTCCTCAGAGTACCCGGCCTCTCTTCGGTTGGCTCGAAAGGCTTCATACTGTCATGAAGGGAGAAATTAGGGATTGTTTAATTTATTCTGGACATTTTGGTCAAGAAGCACCCTGATGGACCAGGATGTTTTATTCCTTTCTCTGTTGTGTTAGTATGTCTTCTGTGAGCCTAAATATTATGATCTGCGCCATTCACTCGTTAGGGTGAAAAGAAACCGGAAAACCTGGAAAAACCGTTTTTTTCTTCTTCTTTTTTTTACACCTTAACTTGTGAAATTAAGTGTTCTCGTCTCCAGCTTCATGCTGGCTTTTTAACTGGCTTGATTTCTATGCTACTACATTTATTAAAAGCCCATCGATCATTTAGCTTGAGATACATTAAACATCGTATTTATAATCCACCATCGCATGAAGTCCATGGCAATTTTTGCAAGTGTTAAAAAAAAACACACACACACACACACACACCGAACACTGACCTTTTCCTGTAGTGTGGCATTTTTGAACAAAAAGGCTGAGGGGTATCTGAAAGCCTCCTTTGATTCCTCATGAAGGTACGCGTTCTGAAGAGGAGCCAGAACTTTGTCGAACACGACGGAACTCCTCGACACGGGTATCAACAAAGCTAATGGAAAGAAGAAAGGAGAACAATCACAGTAGTCAGCACATGAAGTAATCGAGAACGGTGGCAATGTTAATAAATTAAACACACACACACAAAACTTCGCTTATAATTCCAAAGCGCCACTGGAAAGCCGACCGCGTAACGTCAAAGCCGAACATTATACATACATGTTGTGGGGCCATTTCCCGTGGCTGCTGAAGCCTCCCCGCACATGATGTACAGTATTAATGTCATAACGCAGGTCACAAAGTGCTCCAATGTGCGGCGTTCAGCGACTCGCCAAACGAACAGCTTAAAGCGAAACTCGTTTTTTAACATCCAACAACCACGTCACCCAAAGTGAAAAGCGAAACTTATTGGAACCGACGACGGGCACGCTTACCACATTTACTCGACAATCCACCATTTTTACGGTCCATGGCTAGAACCTTCGGAAGTCAGCAATAACCATTCCGTCGCCGGCGGATCCGCCGTTACTGCCACCTACAACCATTTCAGACCAACAACGGATTTTAAACGCTTGTTTCGTTGGACCCCGATCAAGTGGAACTCGGTTATTTGGCCAGGATCCTTCGCGACTGGTGGAAAGCAGACCGAGAGAACCAGGAAGTTACGGGCTCCCCAGTGTACAACATTAAACGGTAGAATCGGAACTTAACCGCCCATGTGTCATCTCTTGGCGATCAAACCCGTTGGCACTAAATAGCGTCCCTACTATTTACTGTTCGCACGAAACGGCTTCGGACACGATGTCCACCGGCAATCAAAAAAGAAACAGAAACCTATCTACGCGAGTGCATCCATCTTGAAAAGTCTTCTACACACAGGAGGTCGACGAGAGAAACGAAAGCACCGACTTCACATCCTGTGCTGCTTTTTTTTTTTTTTTTTTTTTCAGGGGCGCCGCATGCCCAGCTCCAAAGCCGTGGCGTTGGGACGGGGACAGGTGAAAGTAAAGAGACACGTTGCAACTTATCGGGGTGCGGTGGAACTAAAAGTAGAAGGTTAAGCACGTCTCTAAAAGATATGGCGGACTGGGTGTGTTTGTCACGTAGGGCTATTCGAACGTTTCAACGAACGAAGGTTTTGATAAAGGGTCAACTGGCCAGACAGGACACTTCGTGTACACCACTTTTACGCAATGTTCAGACACGCACTGCGACTGTCCGACGAAGTTGGCCACGCGCACGCGCAGCGGAAAAGGGGTCACCAGAATGCATCATGGGGCTTTTTGGTTGACGATAGTCCGCCTTATTGAGAGGACGGAAGAGGGTTGTATTTCTGGAATCCTAAAATCGACGTGAATGTAGCGTAACCTAGGCTAATGAAACGTTCCACAATGACCAAAAAAACACGTCAATGCTCCAATACTTCCGAATTTGGGGGAGGGGACGTCGAGATGTACACGTCGAATAACAGCTCTTGCGCAATAGGGAATGTGAAGTTGACACACCATTTTAAGAGGTTGCTGCCTGTTAGCCAACAGTAAGTTCCTGCAATAGAGGAGGCTGCAGCTTCAAGGCCGCGGCCCCAGAACCGCATTTCTAGGTGTTTCTAATAGATTTACATTTCTATTTTCTGCCCATGTACTTTTTTTTTAAAGTACTACTGACGTGACTGAAACATACAAAGAAGAACTTGTCAGTTGTAGCCCACCATTCAATGCAAATACATTTAAATGCAATGCGGTTTATCATTCACAGTGTTTTCACAGGGAGGGAAACTCTTTCAGCCAGGGCAACCATGTCAAGGTTGTTTTCCAGTTGAGGGATTTGCATACTCATTTACAGATTTTACATAGTCTCCGGTTACCAGGTTACACAAGCAAGTTGAATTGACAGGCATGCTAAATCCAACCATAATATTTGACGAGAACTAAGGTAAATTGGAAAGATAATAGATAGCCATGCTCTGTAAAGCAATCTAAAGTGGGGAGCGAAAGGCTTATTTAAAAGTGGGCCAAGTGGGCCCTGCTTTAGAACTTGATAAGGTCAATATGCAATGGATCAACAATTCTTAATTTATTACTTGGTTGTATTATGTTCCTGTAAGAGGTAGGTCTTCAGATGTTTCTCGAAGATGGGGGGGGACTCTGCAGACAGGGTCGTTCCACCAGGTATCACATGAGAAGAGGCCGGACTGCAAATTATTTCCACACAGTGCCAGCAGTGCCAGCCACCGCTCCTTCGTGGCCCTCAGAGGGTGGCGTTGGGCGGATGAGAGATGCAACGTGGATCAGTGCCGATCCAGCAAACCCCCTGAACCGCAGCATCAGGCACTGGAACGTAATGCCGCCAGCTACAGGGGAGCTAATGGAGTGGGATGTATAGTAGCGTGACGTGTGCTTGCTTGGGTTGGCTGAATCCCAGGCGTGTGACTGCATTATGAATCCTGTTCAGAGGGACAGCAGAGCGCGCTGGTAGCCCAAGCAGAAGAGCGCTGCAGTAGTTTGAGCTGTGAGATGACCAGAGGGGTCAGGAACCATCTGATCCTCCGGATGTTGCACAGAGGGAATCTGCCGGACCGGGAGACCGCTTCGACGTGCTCAGCGAACGTTGCTCATCGTCAATTGCAATCAGGCGATTTATAGCAGACTTCGTAGGTGCTAATGATGACGAGAAGCTAATTCTTGGACAGGTTCAGCTGAAGGTGGTGTGCCTTCATTCTGACGCCAATGTCTGAGACGCATCCCGAAATCCGTGCAGAGACTGTGGTTTCATCTGGGGGGGGGGGGGGGGGGGGGGGTTAATAAAGACATTCATTGGCATAGCAATGGTAGGAGAAGCTGTGGGCCTGAATTATAGATCAAAGTGAGGATGTGGACAGCGATAAGAGGAACAAGGACTGACCCTAGAGGCATGGCAGTTTTCCTCTGATGTGACTTGGACCACTCACCCCCTCCATGACACCCTATTGGATCACTAGAGAGGTAGGATTATATCCACGGTGATGCCAAGGTCAGAGACAGTCGACAGGAGGGCTAACTGATGTTGAAGTCACCCAGCATCACCATGGATGACAGCAGTGGGTCCAGTTCCTCCACTTAGCTATCCAGCTGATCTGAAGGATGATAAATGATCACAATGTACATTTTAACAGTCTGTAATTAGTAATAGCATGGTAGTTAAATAATGCATAATTTCAGAGTCAGGGGGGAGAGGTGAATTGAGGACGCATAGCCACCTGGCTGGACAATAATGTGGGAGGAGGAGATGTCAGCAGGAGTAGATTGTTCTCTGTGTGAATCAAAGTCTCAGTGAGAGCCAGGACTTGGAGTTCACACTATGAAGAGAAGGCAACAATGGCCTGAGATTGGCAGTTACACACTCCCATGTAGAGAGAGGTGGCAAATGCAGCAGTCTCCTGAAGTGGTCTGCAAATATTAATATTATCAATAGGCCTACTATTACTATTGATTTCTGAATTGTCTGAACGCTAGCAATGTCCACCCAACATCTGCCTTATCGTATATTTGAACCAGCAACATAACGTTATTACCCAATATCACATTTTAAAACAACTTTTGCTTGTTGTTATAGTGAACGTGAAGTTACGTCACGCTGGGCGCCATCTTGTGGCTCCATCTCATCATGTTCTCGCCATCAAAACGGACAGGAGTATTATGGGAGGAGGCGGCAGTTACACTAGTATGTGGGTGCCTTTAAAACTACAGCTAAAGTACTTGGACAGAAAGTAGTATTTAAATCTATAAGAAAAGCTAGGGTCCTATAAATGCGGTCCTAGAACTGCAGACCTGACACTGCAGCTTCCTCTATTGCAGGAACAACACTATTGACCAACTGACGAACTGCCACACCACTGACCTCTAAACATGGCGCGTTCACCATGGAGTTAGAACACGTCGTCGCTCTGTTGTTGTAATTCTCACCATAACCAGGGCGTGGTGTAGACACGTGATCGTCGTTGGTGACGTAGTTTAACGTTCGCCCTGGCAGCCAATGGAACAACACCGATACTCTGCACTTCCCTCGGCAACAAGTCAGCGCTGCAGTCCCGTCACGAAAGGTGAAACTGGAAGAGCATGGTTCCTTCCAGTTTCACCTAGCCGCTACGTTAGTGTATTCCGTCGGCTTTTTGCTTTTTGTCTTTAGTGAAAGACTAGAGTTATCATGAAATGGATATTAATACTCGTTCCAGACCCTCCTTGTTTGGAGACATAGGTAATCTTACTCTTATGTTTCTATTTCTTCAAATGAAATATCACCTGTATCAAGCCTTGCTACAGCAAAATGCAAATACAGAATGCCGCAAAAATGGTTGCGTGGCTTTGAACAGCAGGCTTTGCGAAGAACCCAGCGGTATTTTAAGTGCATGGTAGATAAGCTCGTTAGTGTGGCCAACATATTAGGAGTTGAACCTATTCCGTCGGGTGCCTCTCTGCCTCTATTCTGTCAGTGCCCACAAACCCTAGTTACCTGCATGGTTCAAATATAACGTTATGGCATGTAGTGTGTGACTGTCCTGGCGTTATGAACTCCTCCATGCGTCG
The DNA here is from genome assembly GCA_026745465.1 of Lota lota. Classification (NCBI taxonomy): domain Eukaryota; kingdom Metazoa; phylum Chordata; class Actinopteri; order Gadiformes; family Lotidae; genus Lota; species Lota lota. Next base: position 501,545 of record JACYXH010000705.1, on the reverse strand, counting down.
ATTGCCACGGTTCTGGATGCCGCTGACTTCATGTCATTACTTGGTTTCGAGATGATGTTTGGTGGGAGGGTCGGAGGACCGATTAAAAGGCTACACACCTACTTTATATTAGATATGCACGTAATACATGTTTATACAATATATTACATGCATATATATCGAATACATTGAAATGGAAGCACAAGTCCCGTCGCTCTTGAATTGTGACCAGAGACACGATTCAACAGTAACACCATGTCTGAAAAGGTGGTCGTATTTCTTCAAAACGGTTCGATTCAAACCCCGGCCATGTTGATCGATTCCGTTTCCTCAGCTCACGGTCTGGGATTCTGGACGGACCGTTCTGCGGTGCACGAGGCTGCGTTCCACGGCAGAACCCAGGACCTGCAGCGACTCATCCAGGGAGGAGCGGCGGTTAATAACGTGGCTGTGGACTCCATCACCCCCTTGCACGAGGCGTGCATACAAGGACAGACGCAGTGTGTCAGGCTCCTTCTGGTGGCTGGCGCACAGGTGAGATATCAGAGATCCATCCTTCATCGCAGTTGAAGTGTCAAAAGCTTTACCACATCCCCTCACTATTAAGCCTGCTCAAGGTGAAGGAAAACAGCAAAAATCCAAAGAAGAAATCTCAAGGAAGAAACCTTGAGATGGAACACAGAATATGGATCCCTCCTCCCAGGGATGGTGAGGAGGGAAATCCCCAAAGGACCAGAAGACTCAAATAGTAGTGCAGACGTTACACTGGATAGTGTAGTGGCTGAGATGCTGGAAGGACACCCTAGATGATAGGAACTGAGTACTCATCACTGAATGCCTGTATGCATCCTTTACCAAGGGGGCCTAACCCCACCTGCTCCTTAAAATACTCTCATCTGAATTGGATGCAGGTCGCTTTTATAAAAGCATCAGCTAAATGGCAAAACACATGTTTAGTGCGCAAAACACATGTTTTGCGCACTAAACACACACACTTTAGTGCGCATATGGCGCACTAAAGTGTGAAAGCCCTAGCGAAGGCTCGGTGACGCTGAATGTGTTCTCGTCTCGTCTGTGCACCCCAAGGTGGACGCGCGGAACATCGACGGCAGCACCCCCCTGTGTGACGCGTGTGCCGTCGGGAGCCTGGACTGCGTGAGGCTGCTGCTGGAGTACGGGGCCACGGTGAACACCCCGCTGTTCACCTTTTCCCCCCTTCACGAGGCGTGCATGGGAGGTGTGTTCCCCGGACCGCCACGGCGAGCCGCCGAGAGAAATGACCTCGTTTTTAAAACACACACACGCGCACACGTACGCACACGTACGTATTAGGGAGCGGAGTTCACGTCGTCGTTCATGGAGACGTTTTCATATGGCGGTTGTGAGGACCGCACACCGTTGTTTACGGCTTACCGTTTGGTCCTTTTACAACCAGGCGTAGCACATCTAGAGACCTCGTGAACGAGGAGGCAGGCATTAGGCGCGGGGCTCCCGGATGCTTACAGGTAGACTGCTGGGAGTCCAAACAACGTAACCACCACGTCATCCTGCCCCCGTCGTGTTACAAACGTCCCAAGACAAACATTGTTGTAGGGCAGGGTTAACCAGGAGCTCATTCATGTCCTATTTGACAGGGCATGCCGAATGCGTTCAGCTCATGGTTGATGAAGGAGCTCTCATGGAGGCCCACGATTGCCACTTTGGGACCCCACTCCATGTGGCTTGCGCCAGGCAACATTATGACTGCGCAAAAGTGCTCCTCAAAGCAGGTGAGTCCATACCTTACTGAAAGAAATGATGGCCCTAAGACCACATTTGATTGACTGGTGCTGGTGGACCGTAGAAAGGGTGCCAGCCGCTTCCTTGTAATAAGCAATGATGCAATATTTCACATTTCGCAAGCATTTGTTTTTGAATGACACAACTTCAACAACAAAACCTCTTCTGTTACCTTAAGAGCGCTCTGTTGTCGTCCTCAAGGTGCAAATGTGAACGCAGCCATGCTGCACGAGACCGCCCTGCATCATGCAGCAAAGGTCCAGCATGTCGGCCTGATCGACCTCCTTGTGGAGTTTGGGGGGAATGTTTACGCCGTGGATAACCTCGGCAAAAAACCCATTCATTATACCAGCATGGGATCTCCTGCTTATCTCTGCCTGGAGTTCTTTGAAAGTAAGCTTGCGTACACTTAGTTATCACACCGTCGAGGTAACACTTAGCAAGATTAGGACTCTGTTGAACTCACACTCCAAAACCACGTCCCAATCTTCCAAAATAAAAAAAAGTATACCGTTGTTTCCACGTCATTTAGTTTGATTCACGCGTTCTCTTTCCCTCCACTGGGCAGGTACGCCTCTCAGTCTTCAGCAGATGAGCAGACTGGCTTTCAGAAGAAAGTTCGGCACAAAGACTCTCCAAGTTGTTTCCCAACTGGACTTACCCGAGCGTATCAGAGGATTCCTTTGTTACACGGCACCGCCTGATTCCCCGGTTCATCCTCTCTGAAACGCTCTAGATTAGGGGTCCCCTGGTTTCATTTGGGGGCGCGGGAGATTGTTGAAGCTATATGAAGCAGCTATTTGATGATCAGTTTTTTTAATAAAAATCTATGTTCTGTAAAGGGCCCTTTTTATATCAAGTGATTTATACCAACCCATGATTCAAAGCCATAAGCAAACTGCTACACCACTGGATATGATTACACGTAAGAAGTTGGGGTTGCAAGAATTTTCGGACTGAAAATGGGTCATGGGTCCATAAGGTTGGGAACCACTGCTCTACATAGGGATTCAGCCAGAAATAACATAAGCGGATATATGGCAAATTTCAACAAAATTAAATCTTCTTCTGTTCCAGGTCAATCTTGGCTTATCTTATTTTATGAAGTTAAAGTGAATGTTGTGTATTTTAGGCATCATCTTGGAAATTGTTGGTTTCATCATACATGGAATATAGCACAGAAATGATGGACAGTAATAATTTGTACATATTTAATACCTCTTATTGTCAATGTGAATATGTAAATACAATAATCTAGGTTAATGTCATTTGGGTAAATAGACAAATACAGGACATTTGAAATCCAACAAACACATTTTTTTCTTCCTGTAATCATTCTCAGTAAGTAACAAGATTCACATTACACAATACCAGATTCCCACAATGTTTTGCACAAAATACAACACGGTATCCTACTCTAATTTCTATGAAATGTTTCGTCATCTTTAAAAATAATCAATCCAAGTTCTCAAAATAACTTGAATCTCTTGGACCACAACGTTCTTCTTTCCCGAAACAAATCGATTTACAAATCAATATTTGAATAGTGGACGTTTTGTTCTTGCCTTCACAAAGACACTTAAAAAAAATCAAGAAACATCAATTAGAATTCAGAATAATCAAATTCTTAAGAGCTACAACAGTGGTATAAATGTTAAATGATGTAAAACAAATTCCACAACCATTTAACTGCTGCACGTAAACAAACATCAGAAACATATTTTGTAAACTAAATACACATCTTTTTTCCCCCCCCTCTGAATCTGAAAAAAGAAAAGAAAAAGTTAAACATAATTTTTGGACGGAAGTGATTGGAGGGGATTTCCCCCTCCCCGTTTCGCATATAAAGTTAGCACGGCCAAAGTAATCAGCCGCTCGACTCGAGACTCACAATACAGCGGTGGACATCATCGTTGCGTTCAAACAACATGGCCCCCGTTCCTACAGCAACAAACACATATGCACATGGGAGCCTCTCGGTAACCCTCCCCAGGTCTCCTACACGCCCGTCTCCTTCCTCCTCAGCGACCCGCGGAACCTCTTGTCCAGTCTCATCTTGGATTGGGGGAGAACGTCGGGACAGTTCTCGTCCACCTCCCCGTTGTCCAGGGTGGTGGTGGAGGATCGGCGCCTGGACGCGGCGGCGGCGGCGGCGGCGGTCTCCGACCGGTCGCGCGGAGGGCCGGCCGGCTGCTGGGCCATGGCGCTGCGCAGGCAGTTGAGCCACTGCTGCTTGTGGTAGACGTCGTTCACCTGCAGGGTGTGGGACTGGCCGTGGGTCGGGTCGAGGGAGCTCACGCGGAACACGTTCTTGGCTGGAGGGACGAAGGGAAAACGACCCGTGAACACGCGTTCATAGAGGCGGACTACAGGCTACGCCTTCTTCGCTTCTTTTGGTCTTTAAAAGCCCACCCTAGGGGGCTTACTGGTGACATGAAAGACCAGTACAAGTGTGATCATCCGCCCCGGCATCCATCAAGTTGAACTGACTGCCAACTAGTTACTGACCATTAACTGAACCCCACACCAGTGAGTTAAACGATAGTGAAAGACCGCTACAAGTGTGATCATTCGCACCCATGAGGTTGTCACTGACCACTCACAAGCATTGACCGTGACTACAGCCTAAAAAGCACAAAGACTCCGCCCACCTTTCTCCCCACTGGAGAAAGCCCCTCTGAAGGAGCCGCCCATGCGGGCGTCGCCATCCTGCAGGTCCTCCAGAGCCAGGTCCCGTACGGGGATGGGCAGCCGGTACACCTGGAAGCAGCTCCTCTCGTTGCGGGTCACGGGCCGGGTCAGCACCATCAGCTCAGAGAAGAGGAACACGTGGAGTTTCTGCGGGGAAACACGGCGGCCATGTTTATTACCAAGCATTCAAGGGACGCACCGAGACGACAGACATGGAGGACGTGGAAGATGTCCTCTTGAAATCCAGCGTTGCGATGTTCAGTGTTGGCTCTGAATGCCGGCCCGTTTGCGATTCTCACCGAGCCACTCTTGTTCCTCAGCTCGCCGTGGCACAATAGGCTCTTGCAGCTGTCAATCAGAGGGTCTCTCTGGCGGTCGTCCAGGTACTCCAGCTTGTCGATGTAGTACTGGCACTCCGACTCCCCTTTCTTCACGTTGATGTCGGACAGGATGCCCTGGATTATGGCAATCTGTGGAGTAACAGCCTTGTTAGTCTCGCTAACGGATTATAGCTAGTGATGGGGATTTGGAGAAACAAGTGTGCTCGATTTTGAACGTATCCAATGACATTAAAATAAATGCCTCCCCTCCCCCCCTCCTAAGTACGAAGACGGACAGGTAGGCCATCCAATCATTTAATTCAGGCTGAATTAGATTATTGGAAGGGTTTATTAAAAGGTCAGTGACAGCCACAGATACCAGATATTATTTACCAGATATTTTCCGGATTGTTGAGAATTTAAAAGATTATGACAAAATTGCTTTTCAAATAATCTGCCTACCTTGGCTCTAACTCCAGAAATGTTTCAGTGGAATCTATATAGATTTAGATTATATAGATTTAACCACTGGACTCCTCACCAATAAGGATGCACTGATACCCTATTAGAATGGTTATAGATCCCTACATATGTAAGGATAGTGTTGTGGAAAAAGTCCTGGTTTGATCCCCAGTGACCCAGTGACCCCAGCCTACGCGTAGGCACTCCAGAGCATTGTGCCTTATGTCTACCCGCTCATGAATGACTCGTTTCTGTATTTACGTTCTGATACATGGCTGACCAGTAGAACAATGACTCAACACTGAACGGCGTCATCGGTGCGTCGCTAGTGATCAGCTACCGCAGTACAGACGTAATGAAGGGCGTGGAGAGAAACGTACGGCCGTTTCCAGACTGGCAATGTCCGGGTGTTCAGGAGGCGTGTGCCTGAGGATCTCCCGGAACAGAAGCGGGTACTTGACCAGGCGTGACCGCGGGATGTCCAGGAAGCTCCAGAGGTCCAGCTTCCTGCTGAAGGGCGACTCCAGGCAGCGCTGCAGGAAGTCCTGCACGCGCTTGTCCTGCTTCTTCTGGTCCAGCAGTGCCTTGGCCGCCAGCTGGTGGCTGCAGTAGACCTTGTAGGAATTCAGGCCAGGTAACTGGGGAGGGAGGAGACAAGGTAACTGGGGAGGGAGGAGACAAGGTAACTGGGGAGGGAGGGGACAAGGTAACTGGGGAGGGAGGAGACAAGGTAACTGGGGAGGGAGGAGACAAGGTAACTGGGGAGGGAGGAGACAAGGTAACTGGGGAGGGAGGAGACAAGGTAACTGGGGAGGGAGGAGACAAGGTAACTGGGGGGGGAGGAGACAAGGTAACCGTGGGTTCCCTTTGTGCCGTTCAAACTATGCGCTGTGTCAATGTTAGCCCTCGAGTGGTGTGAACGGTTCTGTGTGTGCTGAGTCAACAGCGTTTCCATCTCTGCATTCATATCCGGAGCCAACAATGTCCAGTAAGAAAGGCCAGACAATTTGAAAGGAAAGGAAATTTGAATGTCAGGTACGGGACACTAATAGCTATTAAAAAGAGACACCGTTTTAAAAACATATCCATACACATAACATAGGCACGCCTTAACAATAGATAAATATCATCAGTGCAGAGACTATAGATTTTTATGACCTCGTCTCAGTTTAAATACATACCCAATCTATTATGATCTGTCCAATCTGACCCACTGTGCCACTGGGACCAGCAGCGCTCTCTGTTAGTTTCGCATACAGATCTGCAGACACAGAAAGCCACAGTTCATACACCTGTAATGGAAGGGCGAGGGACTGGGTTAAAAGCCGAGGCTTCCAGCCAGAGGCCTACCCTCGTGTAGGGGAATGTACGCATCCAGCTCCCCGAAGATGTGGGCCAGCTCCTCCTCGGTCATGATGGAGAGCTTCAGCATGGGGTCGTGGTACGCCTGAAGGCATGGAGAACCATGGTAAGTAGCCGCAGTTGTTTTGGTAGTCATGCCATTTATTATGGAGTCATTGAGCAGGAGCCTTCGTTCAAAGTGACTTAAAACAATTATTAATTAATTAGATTTATACACGTCGATAAGGAGCCAGTGCGTGTTCAGCATCTTGCTCAAAGATGCCTACTGGCAGACTGCGGACATTGGGCTTCGAACCCAGAACCTCTGGGCTGGGACACCCAAAGTACTATCCACTCTGTGAGGTTCTGCTAGGAGGTTCTCAGATCCACTGACCTTTCGTGCCAGTTGGAGGTCTTCTATAAGATCCTGCTCGCCCCTGTAGAGTTCATGGATCGCCTAAGGAGAGAGAGGAAGTACAAAATAAAACCACCACAAACCAAGCGTTAGGTAAATGCTTGAGCCAAGTTTAAAGTTGTATTTCTTCCCCAAGCGTATTGCCAGGAAGCCTGCTGCGCTACCTCTTGTCTCTTGATCTCTTTCGTGGAAAAGGTGCTCTTCTGATGGACGTCCAGGCTCTCGGACCACAGGGTGCTGTTCCTGCGTTTAGTGGGGGTGGGTCCTGTCCCCTTGCTGGTGGCTCTGAGGGACATCCCCGGGGACTTGCTGTCACTACGCTGAGACATGGACTGAGGAGGAACATTTTTAAATTGAATGCAGCTCACGTAGTGTGATGGAAAATCCATATGTTGTTCAGTTTTAATCATTTAAGCTTTGTTTTCTTCAGGTCGTGTTATCTGGCCATCCCATCTGTTAACTGGTGTCATCTAGTTCCCCTTTGTTAACCTTTTCCCTGGGGTGAACCGGTCACAAGGACCCCCTTATCTATACCAGAAAAACTCCTGTGTGTCAACATTTCCCTCACATGATGTATGGACAAATAAATGCATTGTGGGGAGGGGGTGAAGCCGTGTTAAAAGGCTGCGTGAAACTGTATTCTGGGCTCACCCTGCTAGAGAGGAGACTGGTGTACGCATACATTAAATAGGTGCATTTTCTACAACTATTGTGTGCTTTTTTGCATTTAGAAGTCTCATCGGTCCTAGACGCAATATCTCATAAAGAAATTGCCGCCACAGTATATAGAGCCATCGGTTAGAGGGCCCCTGTTTTATCCCCAGGGGCGATAGGATTAGCAATTACAAGCCATTTTAAAATTGACCCTCTAGTGACATCACACATGGGGGTGTCCACCTCGACGGATTAGAGATGGATCAACCTACCAGCATTCCCAGTGGACTGTACCAAATGGAAGGCTGATCCATCCAGCATGCACACATATTGGTGGATATTACCACTATAGAGTAGATGATGTAATTACATCTAATGGCTGAGCAAACTCTCACCCGGTGGTAAAGTAAGGTTTTTTTTTTAACTTAGCTCCAGATAATTGTACAGCGTGGTTCGGGGTGAAAGAGCTTGTCGTTTACCTGGAGGGTTTGTCCAAAACGCCGAACTGCTCCATTTTTAGAGGGTGACATAAGGTTGGCCAAGGAAGACACCTTGACCAGTGGTCTCACTCGCTTGTTGCTCGGCTCCTGCATATCAGGGAACACAACATGTGTATTCAGACTAGTGGGGTGATTGATTCGTTTAAAATCGTCAATAATTGATAAATCACCATTTAGAAATGTAAGAGTGCTTTCTCTCGCTCTTTTTTCTGAACCCATTAACAGATAACACTTGAACTCATGGTAACTGGTGGTTGGGTTTGATTCACTTCTATAGGGATCGATGCATGTTGATGAGCAGCAGCAACAACATTGAAAAAGGTATTGGACAGGGGAAATGATCCAAGATAAAAGCGCTCTCACCTTGAGATCGAAGCTGGAGAGGCTGAATGTGTCTTCGTCCTTTTCTTTGCGTTTTCTTTTCTGTGGACGTACATGAATGCATGGTGTTGGTTGAACTGACCAGGTCCAATAAGCCAATCAAAAAGGAGATGCACTGACATATCACAAACATAATAATCACATTGTGTTTTCAAACTATTCACTTTACTAGAATAAAAAGGACTATATAATTAAATTGAAAAACAATTCCGCACTGGTTAGTCATATGGAATATATATAAATTTTCTTCTTCTTTAAAAAATAAAAAATCAAAATATGCCACCCAAATATACAATGAATGAATTGTTGTCCAGCATAGCTTCCTTGTATTGTCAATGGTGACTTACTAGGCTGAAGTCCCATGATGTCCCTGGAGTCAGGAAAGTGAAGGAGCTGCCTCTCTGCAGTGGGGGTCTGTAGGCGGCCAGCAAAGAAGAGTAGTTACTTAGCTTGACCCAGATTTGACGGCAGATGTTTACAATCGTGTGGCCAGTCCACAATCTAATACCACTTTCACTTTCTTAACGTTTCGGGTCACAGTCACCGATGCGGTTCAGTGAGTGTCCGCATTGAACAGTGAGGCAATGCGATTACATGCCTTCTTGTGCTACCGAAAAGCAGACCCTTAGCAGAGGACGCGCTTACTATTCCTTGGTTATACTTCGTAAAACAGAAGTAAAACAGAAGTAAATAAGTGAAGTAGAATAAAGGTCGTCCGCTACCGCCCGTACGAACCACAAGCCACCATGCCTGAGCCTGTCAGTTCAATGGGTGGCTATTGAGGGGCGAGGCTAAGCTAAAACAACCATACCACACTCACGATAACAACAACAAAAACAGCCCACGGTTGTTGTTGTGTTTTTTTCTTTCTTTCTTTTTTTTTAAATACGAGTAGCCATCCAGTTCATTGCATAGTGGACATTGTGCGGCGCAGCAGTACTTCTTTCTATTGTTGCTCCTTGTTTCGGGGGGAGACTGGTCGGCGCTAGCGAGGCTGGCGGTGGACGTCCTCGATGCCGTCCTGCGGAGCTGCTTTTTGGTTTTCATCCCGTTCCAGGTCGCTTCCTCGTTTTCCTCCATGCGCGAGGCTTGCGATACGTGCTATTACTTATTACACATGCAGATGTAAACAAGCGGAGATAGAACGCCTGTAAACAAAATGCCGCTGAAGTCCGATGACAACACTCGACGCAGAGAAGGCGACGACGGATGTTTGAATACGGCGGATGCTCGGGAATCAGCCAATCACAGAGAGGCTACGCGGGGTGGGCGGAGACGTTTACGACAACGTAGGGAGAATTTCGTCACCCCCTCGATCAGTACATCTCAGATGGCTCTTATAATGGCAAAAAAAGTTTTATAGATTTTTTCACAGAAACTTTGCACCCATTCTACACTCGACCAAACATTGAAATATCATATTCTGCATAGGAGTAAACATGTAAGCCGTTCACTCCCTTACTGCGTGTGTTCACGCATGCGCACACCATATACCGCTTTTTCTTTTAACTTATAAAGCAAAGGCTGTAATTCTTTTTTTTTATCTGCCAGTCATGTTACAATATCTGAAGACGTCGCATTTTTTAAGCAGGTGTATTGACTACGTGTGGCCCCATTAAACGTAATGTGTGGTTGCTGTCCTGATCCTAAATATTCTAATATTGACCTAATTACAGGGTGGTCCTGACCTCTATGTCTCAACAAGATGTCCTGCAATGTGGACCAAGGCAGTGCCTAGTGTTCAGTACAAAAACATCATCCAACTTCACAAGGACATTGTGGTTCATAAATTGTTTAACATCAACTGGACAACCATGAAGAATTAAAGCCGGTGTTCATCATTCACTTTATTTCATGACTTTACAAAAAGATTATCGCAAGCTAGCTACACACCAACACCTCTATAGCTAAGAACAACAACCTTTAATCAAACTTTTAGTATTAAAAAAAACAGCGATCAAACTCTCTATGACTAGTCTAGATTTCTAAACATTAAGCCTTTAACAGACTTTAAGAACTTAGGCTGTGTGAGTCATGAGTTCTTCAAGAGCCCTCTCGCGGTGGTTCTCGTGGACCAGAAGAACCTCTTTGATGGCACTCTGCTGAAAACCCATCTCGCGAAATTGTGTCAGGAGTCTCAAGAACTCGGAAGCCTGAAAAGCAGAAGAAGTTGGGTCAAAGCTCGTCCTGGAAGAACGTGTTGTCTTTGGTGTGGACGACTTTGTCAATACCTTGCTCTCACAGTTCTGGAACATCTCCAGGGCCTCTTCTACCTGGGCTTCCTCATATCCCAACTCACACAGATGACTCGTTGCCCCCAGGTAACTTAGGATCTGTAACAGTACAGCAGGAATATAGGGATATGAGGAATATAAAAGTTTGAAGTAACGCAGAACAAAATAAACATTATGGTTTAGTAAGCCATTCTAGTTCAGAAAATGACCAAATCCCCCAGAGGTGTACCTTCTCTGGGCTCCGATAGGCCGTCTTCTGTAGAGCCAATATGGCCTTGCGTAAAGGGTAGCCTTTTTTAGTGACGGCCCCGAGTAAGTCTCGCTCGTCCTCGCTGAGAGCCGACAGCAGCTCCGCAGAGTGGTCAAAGGAAACCCCACGGGAGCCCACGGCTCTCAGGGTCTGAGGGAGGACAACGGGAACACAATGGCGTTGATGAGCAAGGTGGCAAGAAAGAGAGGGATAATACAGCGGAGGTGACATGCACATGGCAGCAACGACGTCACCTTCTGCCGGCGGTTGGTGACGGCCGATCCGGCGGACGACGGCCTTGGTTGCTGGGGCCTGAATTGAGGGCAGCAGACGGATTGCGTGCTGGCTGCGTATTTTTTGTTCACGGAGCCCAGTGAAGCCTGCTTCTTCCTGCAGTGCTTTCCCCCCGGACACGGAGGGCTGGCGTGCAGGCTCTGCTCCAGCAAAGGTTTTCTGCGGCCACTGGAAGCAGACTGAGGTCTAGCCTGGCTCTGGGGAGGGCCATGCTTACAGTGTTGCACTGAAGGGCCAGCATGGAGCTCCCTGAATCTGGAGAGTTTCTCTTTTGGGGAACAGCTACTAGACCGCTCTCTACTATTGAAGCGGGGAAACCCGTCATCGGTGGAGGATCCCTCGTCATCTTCAGAATAGCCGGCTTCATCGTCCGGGTTGAGGACGCGGAGCCTGGCCGTGCGGGGATGCATGCGCCTGATGTCTGCAGTGTTCAGGCTGCGGCTCCTGGGCCGCGAGCCTGGTTCCCACGGGTCGCTTCTCCTCATACCGGCCCGGCGGCTCTCCTGAGGGCTGCTGAACATCATCGAGTACGGAGGGCAGGATGGAGGCGTTGGAAATCTTGGCGCCAGGGAAGCTGGCCATGCTGCTCTTTGATAGCCACCCTCATACCCAATCAACACCCAGTGCTCTAGGGCAAAGTCATACTGGAAACAAAACAACCGTTCAGTGAATAGTAGGAATCAGCAGGGCCCTTTGAGGTACTAAACCGACAAATATGACCTCAATGCAAAGGCTGTGGGATGAAACCCTAAAAATAAAGTCCCCCTAGTAAACCCCCAGATAAATCAACCCTGGTAGACCGTGATCATTCCCTTTCGAATGGAAACGGAGATGACTTATGGCTAAGCTGGAATAACCAGTTGGGTAATGTCTGACCTTGGTGTCTCGCAGTATCTGGGGGCAGTCTGGGACTGGGAAGTCTGGGGTCCTTGCCGGTTCAAGCTGGCTGAGGGCTTCCCCAAGTGACCCCAGAGGCGTCTGAAACGGAACGCCTTCCAGACTGTTCATCGTTAGCGAAACGCTGCAAACCGATCAACAGTCTGCGTGAGAGGAACACGACAGCGTTAAGACCTCCGCACATCACAGCGAAATGTCACATTCCAGCAAAACAGTACCAAGCAACATTTGTGAGGATTTCTTAACTGAGCACCCACCTTTGAGTGTGTCCTTATAAAGTTCCCGCGTGCAACAAGGACATGTGGAGACGGAGTGATGCGTAGACATTACCTCATGGGATTAATCTCTCCATCACTAAGCCCCTTACCCCTCATGAGTACTTGTTTACCTCACCTCACAAAGTATGTCCCTCTCTATACTAAAATCAATGTTTAGCAGCCTTCCTATTTATATTGATATAAAGTGCAAACATATCTATTAATGAATTAGAAATGGTTCACTTCTCGGGGAATTCTCCTAAGTTTATCCTCCGCAGGATCTCCAACATTGGAAATAAGAGAAATGCTGAGGGACTCATTGAAACAGATAGCTTCCCTGACATTATAACACACACTGCAATGTAGGACGGTTCTTAAGCAGAATAGTACAGTTTGCGGCTAATGTGCGACACTAAACTCTTGAGTGTGTTATTGGGTTTGCACACAATTGTATCAATTTGCTCCAATAGAAGGAAACCAATGTGCTGTACAGATATACATTTTATTTATATATTTAAACAAACATCAATTTATGAGTCACAACCATGGGGCGCACAGCTTGGGTTAATGAAATGAGTGAAAGTAGCAACGCTGGGGAAAGCAGAGGGAACATAAATCAAAAAAGAGGCAAACTTAATTCAACCTCACTTTATAGTATGTGATCATGTGACGATCCATCACAGTACGCTGGTGGTGGTGGTGGTGGTGGGGGGGGTACTGTTGATTAAAGGCTTTATTACAGGACATGTGGAAGCACCATTTATAGCATGGCATTACATCTTTAAGATTAGCTGAAATAACTGAGGAACAAAAACATAATTGCTCCAATCGTGTGACAGTCCGTTCCTTAAAGAATCCCGCGAGACGGAAAGGAAGCCTACCAACTAAAAAGATCACCGGTGGTGGTTTAAAAAGGGCGCCTTTGAATCCTCGTGGACTACTTGTGTGTGCCGGTATCCGTACTACACGGACGACCGGATCGGCAAGTTACTGAGTCACACAGGGTTAATCTAAGCTGTGAAAAAGTGAAAACACTTTCAGCCAAATGTTCTTATAAATTACGTTGGAGACACCATTTTTGAAATGGAGGTCGAGGAGAATCATCAACAATATCATTGTGCTTGTGGAATATGATGAGCTCACGAACGACGCAAGGCATCACTTGTATCATGACGACATAACGAGAGCTGTTTTGAAGAGCACGATATGATCCCGTGGAGTCCATTGGGTTCCCTTGCCATTACACCAGGACAGTCATCTAGCTATTCATCCTTCTCAATAATAAAATGTCCTTATCCCTGGAAAGATAAAAATGTTAAACAATCTGCCAAAGATTGAAGACATACTACGAGGATCACCACAGCAGTTGAACCTCTTAACCAAAAAAATAAAAATAAAGTAATTAACGCTTAACGTACAGGACCAAAAAGGGTTGTTACGTTCTCAAAACATTGTTCAGTAGGACACCACTTCTCCATGAGTCAGTAGCTTTCCTGGTCAATCCCCCCCCCCCCCCCCCCCCCCCACACACACACACACACACACACACAAACAGCCCAGCCATTGAAATGTCAGGGCCAGCCGGAGATGGTTCCATCCATGGGGTTGAGGGGAATCAGATTAGGTGAGGAGGGCTCAGTTGTTGGCAGCGTCGGCCTGCCGGGGCCAGTTCTCCTCCTCGATGCCCGAGTCGTACTCCTCCTCCGCTGACTCCTTCGCCGGCGCTCTGCGACACACACACACACGTCAGTCTACGGCACGCGTGTTGACTCATTCGGTCTAACCTCCCCGAGTGCTGTGTGTGTGTGTGTGTGTGTGTGTGTGTGTGTGTGTGTGTGTGTGTGTGTGTGTGTGTGTGTGTGTGTGTGTGTGTGTGTGTGTGTGTGTGTGTGTGTGTGTGTGTGTGTGTGTGTGTGTGTGTGTGTGTGTGTGTGTGTGTGTGTGTGTGTGTGTGTGTGTGTGTGTGTGTGTGTGACTGGTTCTACTCTCCCAGACGGCGGGCCGCGAGTACTGACCTGGTGTATCTGGGCTCCGCCTTGCCTTGGACCACGTCTTTGGTCAGCTCCACAGCCATGATGTCGGAGTGAGGCACCTCAAACATGGGCTCCAGGAGCAGCTTCTCCTGGGGAGCCACAAGAAACATTTCACGGCGGTGGAAGCCAACGGCCGTCTGAACAAATACGAACCCGTGTTTGACGCCTTCTGGGAAAAGCACATCTATTGATAGATGATAATAGAAAGATGCATGACAGCGGCGGACTGTACCAACTGGTTGGCTGCTCTAGCCATGCTCTGCTCACCCAGATCGGAGCCCTTCTGCCATCAGGTTTGTGAGACCCCTCTCTGGGGTAAAACGGAGGCCCTGAACAGTTCGCTCACCATTATGGATCTCAGGCCACGCGCGCCGGTCTTCCTCTCCAGCGCCAGCCTGGCAATGGCCTGCAGAGCGCCCGGGGTCACGGTGAGGTCACACTGCAACACAGTCCCACACACCACCGTTACAAACGGGGGCCCCGGACGGTTTGCGTCGGACAGCCTCGTGAACCCCCCCCCCCCCCCCCCCCCCCTCAATGTCTCTGCGTTGCTAGACATCAGAGTATACGTCCTTCCTCCACGCTACAAAGGACCGCTGGAGATGCAGCGTGTGAGCGCCCTGACCTTGTCCATGCCGAACAGGGCCTGGTACTGCGGCACCACGGCGTTGCGCGGCTCCGTCAGGATTCGAACCAGCGTCTCCTCGTCCAGGCTGTGCAGCGGCACCACCACGGGCAGGCGGCCCACGAACTCGGGGATCATGCCGAACTCGATGAGGTCCCGGGCCTCCACGTGCTTCAGCAGCCGGTCCTTCTCCTCGATCTCCGCCACCGCGTCCGTGTCGCCGCTGGTGTTGGCCAGGTCCGCCGCCGCCGCCGCCCGCCGGCCCTGCGCCATGTTGGAGGGCGTCCCGAAACCCAGGTACTGTGTGGGTTTTGCGGAAAAAAAAGCCAACATAAAACATTGTTATCAAACCACGGTGGATTCACGACAGCCCTCGCCTGCGAACACGTCCGTTGAACCGATCCCAATCCGGTATCGTTGTCAAAAGTCGCCCCAAAGACACCGGATGAGTCAGCGGTAAAGCCCCCCCTCCCCCCCCCACACACACACCTTCTCATTCTTCCTCCTGCTGATGATGCGGTCCAGTCCGTTGAAGGCCCCCGAGGCCACGAAGAGGATGTTGGTGGTGTCCACCTGCACCGTCTCGCCCCTCAGCTTCCTGGAGTTCTTCTCCGGGACGTTGACCACGGTCCCCTCCAGCAGCTTCAGCAGGCCCTGGAACCGCGCCAAAGCGTTGACACGCAGCGTTTACAAATGGCCACCGGAGCCTACCTCACACGATTGGATGGGCGACTCGAAGCGCACGCGCGTTGCCAGGTTGAGGACACTGAACGAACAGGAGCGCAACTTTACATTTACAACTTTAAAAATAAAATCACATTCAAATATACATTTTCACATTCAAATGTCTATTTCTTTTACCAATTCGAAATTCGTATTCGAATTTAGAATATTCGTTGACAGCCCCACTTGCCACGTTTCCTTAATCTGACGACACATCGTGGTCATTCTATGGCTTAGCACAGATGACACGTTGCACATTGTGCCTTTAAATAAAAGGAAAGGGAACCAAGTGAGGTCAAAGGTTAAATGCTGACCTGCTGGACCCCCTCTCCGCCCACGTCTCTGAGCTGATGGATCCCGGGAACGCTGCCGATCTTATCCACCTCGTCCAGGAACACGATACCTGGGGCAGACAGAGTCCCAGCAGCCAACATTGAACATAGTCCCTGCCTTCGTCAAACGGGATGGCAGAAATGGCTCCCGGCTCCCGGCTGTTCATGAGGGCCTGGGATGGAGCCGTGTCTGTGGCCACTTTGATATATGATATATACATACTTTTTTTTAAACGTATGCACTCTGATGAGTTGCTTTGGACTGCCCTGATGAAGTCGTCCATCGTTATGCACTTGAAACCACTTTCTCTTAGCACCTATTTCTGACCCTAACCCACTTTGTTTAATTGTGTCGGATCATTTTCATCCTGACTTTTCATTTAATCTCACTGCATCACCATTCCCAAACGTTTAGTCATTTAGCCATTAGCCAAAGTGGTTTACTTATTACATTAGGCACCTTGCCTATAGGTAGGCTCTGGAAGTGTGGATTGAAATTGGGGTATGAACCCAAAACATTTTGTCTGGGAGTCAAACACCCTAACCACTGTACTGTCCGGGCGCTGTAGTCTACAGTAGTTCTGTAAAGCACTTTGATCACCCGCATTGATCCACAGAACGCAGCCGAACGGTGTGAAAGAGCAACACGAGACCCACCTTGCTGGGCCTTCTCTACCGAATGGTTGGCATCTTGAAGCAGTTTGGCAATCACAGACTCGATGTCTTCCCCCACGTACCCGGCCTGGGTCAGGGTGGTGCAGTCACAGATAGCGAAGGGGACGTCCAGGCACTTTGCCAGCGTTTGGGCCAGCAATGTTTTTCCTTCAGAAACAATGCATAAGAAACAACAGGCCAGAGTATCAATGTAAATACAGGTCGTTGTAAGGACTTGGTCAAGGAGTGGACTGAAGAGCAAATACCCACAATGCTCTTTCAAAGAAAGAGTCCATTGTCCAAGGGCACACCTGGGCACACCTGTGGCGCAATGTTGACACAACACTGACCTGACCCGGTGGGCCCCAGCAGCACAATGTTGCTCTTCTCCAGCTTGATTTCAGCGTTGGTGGAGTCCAGCACGTCGCCACCCCGCCGCTCCTGCTGGGCCTGCTGGCTCCCCTGCTGCTGCATGGACGCGCCCAGGGCGTTGCCATGGGGACTGATCCCGGCAATCTGCAGCAGCTCTGCATCGACAAAATCCGTTTCCGGTTTCACAGTGTCACTCCAAAACGACGTGGAGATTATTTACGGTAATAAAAAAAAAAAAAAACACACATCATTCTGAAAATAAACCAATAGGGAATCACCGGAATATCCCGTCGGTGCATTCTGAATTGGATGTACTTTACGACTGGCACAACTGACAAACTGACCAGTATTTGAGATCACGTCATCAAAGGCGAACCGAACAAGCTGTGAGTCCGGTCTATAAATACATGTACCCTTCTGGGAAACAGTGTGGAGTTACTGCATGTAGTAGGCTGGAGTGGAACCGCCAAGGAAAAGTGGAGAATCTAGGTCACCAGACCACCCTATCTCTATGTCTGGTTAAGCAATGAGCGCACTTTTACCGTTGCCTTGCGGTCAAACATTTGTTAATATTGAGAAATTGTAACCGGGTAGCAAAGGATTGGGCAATAAGACAATGCTTTTGTCCTTATTTTCGTGAAATACACGAGAACCGACTGGAGAAAGCAACAGCTGGACTCATATTTGGTTTGGCATTTGTGCAATCCATGGTGAGGGGGTAAGATCAACAACATTGACCGTTGCTTTTAATAGCCAATAATATCAAGACAATGGTGAGAAAGACCATGGACTTACTTGTGAATCTGTACTCATCCTCTCGTCTTCTCATCTCTAGCTCTAAGGGGAGACGATGAAAGCTCTCAAAAATCAATATTATCATTACATTTATAGCTGTAATATAGCCCTGTAAAAGACTCAAAACTCAAAATTGTAGGACATGTCACATGACCATTGCACAAATGCCAAATAATACATGCAGTTTTGCAAATATGCAATATTGCATCATTTTTGCAAAGGTAATTAAAAGTTGTCCCTTATAAAATATTAATTATCCATCGTATAGGACGGGTTTCCTTTCCTCCCTCATCTTGACTGCTAATGTGACCCTTGATAACCATCAAAAATAAACCCACTTAACTTTTTTAAATAGCTCTTGGCATTTGTGGAGCAGAGACTTGGTGCGAGATTGAACACATTTCCACAGGAGTCCCTAACTCCACATAGTGGATATTGAAAAACACAAAGAGCAACCAACAACAAGGTGTGCATATTCGACACAGCGGTACTGACCCCTGGGTGTCAGGGAGGCCTGCTTCTCCACCTCCACTGGCTGGCGGCTCCCGGCAGGGATGTTGTTGTAGATGCGTTTGTAGTGATTGTACACGGCCACGGCCAACACCTTCTTGGCATAGGACTGGCCCACGACGTATTTGTCAAGGTAAGCATAAATCTGAGGAAAAGATCAAGCGGACAATAAAGCAAAACATACTTTTTTTTCCCCTCAGGTTGAATATATTGGATGTGTTGAATGAGGTTGTTTTTTTTTTGCACTGTAATATAGTGCCTTTAACTTTCTGTTGGTTTCCCTATACCTTCTTGGGGGGAGGGGGTGGCTTCTGTGAAAAGGCCAGTTTGACGGCCTCCGCAGTAGACTCTGCCTCTTTGTTCAGACCCTTCTTGGAGTCCGTTTCAGAAAGAACCACAAAGAAGTGGTGGCATTTCTCACACTTGACGAACCGTGTTGATGCTTCGAACACAAGGAAATCCACACTATGTCAATCAAATGACTTGATATAACCACTCCCCGGTCTAGACATAGAAATGTATATACCAATTGCGTCAGCTATGTCATGATTTTGAATTGATGGGGGATCCTTGTTTTCATTGGCTTGAGGTGTTAAAGTTGGCAGCACATTCATTAGACACTGTATTTTCAACAATGTCGGTCTATATCAATGCTCTTTTGCTCCTTACAAATCATGAACAAATCGAAATGATTTGATACCATTCACTTACGCTGTGCAACATTGTCAAAACATACAATACTTTTGGTATTTTTCAATGGTGTCACCGCATGAATTTAATCTTCGACGTACAAATTATTCTCCAATAACACACATACACACACAGATACTTACACGCACACACACACAAACACAGATACTTACACACAAAGGTCTCTACGTGTGTGCAGGGATCTCCACACTTAGGGCATCGCAGCTGGCTCCCTCCTTTACCTGTGCCTCCAGACCCAGACAGCCTTTTCCCCTCACTCACACTTTTCTGTTTTGATAAAGAAACAACACACACATAAAAATGCATCTTTAAGTCTGCATGTGGAAACAGCACCCTGGGTATGGAATACCTTGGTGGTGTACGAAAGCATTTAGCAGGCGCGTTCATGGTTCTGGCAGTACCTTTCCACCGTCACTGGCTCCATCCTTTGTGGTGCCGTCCTTAGCAGCATAGCAGACCGCGGCCTCGGAGAAAGACCTCACCTGGACGTTAGGAGGCAGGTGAGTCTCACGGGGGCTGTGTTTACTTAGAGAAAACAGCTGAATCCGGGAACATGACAGACCTGAAAAAGAGGCAGTTTTACTGGCTTTTTAGCTTGAGCCAAGTATTCCGATATGTCCGATTAAACAGAAGAATGGGCGACAGTGGTGCTTAATATGCATGTGTCACTACATGTATTGTATTGTGGGGGAAGACACTGATTAACAGGTAATGGCTAAAGTTTGTTAACTTGATACGTGATACGCATCTGTCATAGATCATTTTAAATATAATTGACATGAAAATCATCACAAATTAATCTCCATGACACTCAAAAAGTGGACTGAGTGTCTCAGAGGCGATATGTTTACATTAATTACATGTTACGGATAGTAACAGAAAATATCCCGCTAACATAACAGAGAATGTCAAAACTAACCGCAGAAAGTGTTTTTTTCTTTTTTTAAATCAGAAAACCTTCAAATTGTAGGACACTGGCACGGCTGATTCCTTTCCCATACGCTCCACAAACAAAACACACACACACACACACTCGCCCATTCCCAGGGATCAGACCCAATGTCCCGCAGACTACACAGGCAGGTAGGCGCTGTGAACACACGCCTTTCTTACCTCGATGCGCAGAATAGAAGAATAACCTCGCCGCCGAAGCACACGGGCAGGACATAACGCTGCTGTTGACTTTGTACCTGCACAAAAAGAAACGAGCAAGTTTCACGATCACTCGGCGCAAACAACGGCGACGAGATCCGTAGCGGCCGTGGCTAGCTGTGGGCTTACCGATCACTCGTCTACCAGGACAGGTCAACGCTAAGGAAACGCGCATCCCGAATAAACCGAAAGTAATGTCAGTTTCGAATTACAAAAAAGAGGTTTCTTTTTCAATCTCAGTCATAACAGGACGCGTGTGTGTGGTGCGCTAGGCCGTGACCAGAGCCAGCTCGGGTTCAGGAAACACAGCCCCGGGGTGAAGACGAGCTGTGCCCCAGTGGACTGAGCATCCAGCTGTCACTGAACCGCGGAGGACGTGAGGTCCAGCTAAGCGACTCACGGAAACAGGGTTAGCCTGTGCAAAATGAAGGCCAACAAGCAATGCAACGCACGTCTAGCCATACTCACAGGGATGACGAAACCGCACACCTTGACAGCTTCCACCGAATAGCGAATTCGCAAAGTCACAATATCTATGATTCCCTTCTGCCAAACATTAAAAGGTCGACATATCACACAAATATGGATACTTTGATCCTATCGAATTGACGAACACACGCTGCCCCCCTTCAGACGCTATAACAGAGGTAAAAGGCGACCCTGCGTGATATAACGAGCTGTTATGAAGTAGGTCAGCTAACGTTACACAAACTAGCTGGCGCTAGCTTTAGCTGATGGGCCGTCGATACGTAGTGAAACTTAGCTAGCTAGCTTAGCAGCTCGGGCCGTACGCTACGTCGTTACGTAGAGATGGACGTGACCTCCTACTTCGTTCAATACCGGAGGCTGCAATTCCAGGACCGGTATTAGGACCAGTGTAGGTATTAGGTTAGAGATGGTTTAGTTTCTCTTAGGGTTAGTTTAGTTTTTTATTTATTTATATATAGTTAAGTTGAGGCATTAGGTTAGCTAAGTTTTCATTAATTATTATGCAGTTACTCGTGTGATTCCTTCGCCATCCTAGGAAAAATAAACTCTAAAAACGAAAACAACGGTCCCAGAACAACGGTCCTGGAAGTGCAGCTCCCGGTGT
Organism: Lota lota; assembly: GCA_026745465.1. Lineage (NCBI taxonomy): Eukaryota > Metazoa > Chordata > Actinopteri > Gadiformes > Lotidae > Lota > Lota lota. The sequence continues at coordinate 480,091 of JACYXH010000705.1, read as the reverse complement.
TGCAGGGACATATGAAAAGCTCGATGGTCACGCGGTTTATGTAACTTCGGATTAGTTACAAGCATCGAATGAGTCATTTGAATGAGTGGAGATTGCGCTCCACTTGGCTGATTTACCAGATTTTATAGACTTTTAGCTTACTTAATGACATAACATTTATCTCACTCCCTCCCTTTAGTCTAATCTTCTCGTATACTTGTATGGGTTTTTCTTAGTCTACCTAAAGCATTAATCTGTTGCTGATGCGTGGTCCTCGTGATAGTATGAAACAGTCGTATTTTAAAGCGTTTTCCCATCATCAAAAGGCTGGAAAAGCGATGTTCAGCGTGCGCGTTCACGCGAAGGGGGTGAATTTCCGACGTGGGTGAATCAGTTCTGCCACCTGAAGCAGTATCACACTAATACTGAGTCACCACACCATAGCTAACCGGTAAAACCAGCACCTGTTACTGCTTATTATTTAACTGCTGGATAGTTTTTTTTCTAGTGTCCATTAACTATGGTTAGTTGATAATTATCGTATCGACATATGTATTAAAGTACATCGTGAGATACATTTGGCCATTATCGTCCAGCGATAAACAATAGAGCACTGAACCACATAATGCAATGTACTATGGTGCTTGTAACACCATCTACGACCTGCCCTGCTAGGGACTAAGCTACTAGACATGCAGATGGATTCTCCACTAGCGGCCTGGATCATCAAGTACCTAAGGTCGGCCACTGTGTGAGGCTGCAGAGCAGCATGTCGGACATAATAGTGAGTAGCACCTCAGGGGACGATCCTGTCTCCCTCTTCCTGTTTACACTGTACCCCGCAGACTTCAGACGCTGCTTAACAGTGCTGCCACCTGCAGGTCCGTTTTCATATGACTACCATTGTGGGCAGTATGAGCAGAGGACAGGAGGCTGAGTACAGGAGTGTGGTGGAAAGTTTTGTGGAGTGGTTTGAACCAAATCATCTGTAACTCAACATCACATAGACTAAGGAGTTGGTGGATTTTAATGAAGCAAAGGACCTGTCAGCATCAGGGGAAAAGAGGTGGACATTGTTGAGGAATACAAAGTCCTGGGCGTCCACATAGACAATAACTGTGCCTCATTGCCCACCGTGCTGTGAACAGCTCCGGTCCATCCTACATCCAGGTCAGGGTCAAGCCACACACCCCAGCCCGTCCATTATGCTCCCTGACTGCCGAACGGAATGCTACTCCCTCACTACGTGGGAACCCCTGCAGCCACTTTACAAAACCATGAGTTTGCAGACCTGGCTCCACAATGGTGGAACCAGCTCCCGACTTATCTCAGAACAGCTGAAACCCTACCCATCTTCCGCCACAAACGGAACAATTATTTGTTCAGACGGCATCTTGGTTAATGAAAAAAATTCAATAAAAGTCTATCTCTTGTTTCTATATTGTAGCACTTAAAGCAGTTGGTTTGCTTCTTTTATAAATGTTTGTGTACTTAAAAGATTCTTGCTATTTCTGGGTTATATATTTCTGAATGCAATGTAAATTTATTTGGACAAAAGCATCAGCTAAATAAACGTAATGTAATGTTATTGAATAAATTGGACTGGACCAAAAACAGGCTCTATACAAGAAAGGTCAGAGCCACCTGTATTTTCTTAATAAAGTTCTATCTTATCTTAATGAGACAGTTGTAATTATACATTTTGTGCTACTAATTAATTCAATTAATTCCACCAATAATCCCCAAATTAATTCCATTTCGTCATTATGAAAAAAAAATCTAAATATCAAGATCACTCGATAATACAATTATACATGAGTATTTACATTCAACAAAAAAGCTGACCAGTCACACTGAAAAAGGAAGTAGTCAGGTAGAAAGACCGGAAGTTGCTCGTGTTGACGGGCTGCTAGCCGCATAGCTGCTGTAATCTGGGGTTGTTATTACGTTCTCTTTATAGTTTTAAACTTTGTCATTGAATCAAAGGTCCATTTACACGGATACAAGATTCGTGTCGTTTCAACATAAGAGTGTAACAGGGGTATAACCGTTTTTTTTAAACCTGGTAACGTTAACTAGACTAACGAGAGCTTTGCGATATCTTAACTTTGCGGCTAACCCTTAGCCCCTCTCGCTGCTGGCGCAAGTGAGATCTTCTATAAATACTGTAATAGTATATAGATACTATTTGATCACTTTAGTGATTTTAAGTGTCAAGTGTCCGTCATGGCAGTGGTCAACGATGGCGCCCTGAAGAAAATGCTGAAGGTAAGCAGGCCTGTGTGGTTGAATTGATTCATAATTATTTATCATACGGTCTGTTAATGACTTTTACCCACCCGCAAACCATGTGTTTTAGTGCTGCCATTTGTTGTCTTAAGTAGCAGGACCAGAGGTAACCTGACGTGCCAGATGGTTTAATGTACAGAACCATCTGAAAGTCGTCGGTGAAAATAGGTTAGATAGGGGCAGGCGCTTTAAAAAAAGACTTGCCAGGTGATTGGATGAACCATCTGTCTCTCACGTATGACGTAGATCGTAGTTCGAAGCAAGATGGATGCAATGCTAGCTCACAGTAGGAAACCTCAGTGAATTGTTACAGTCAAAACAGTAATTGCACTGCTCAAGATAAAACAAATTATAATAAATAGGGAGAATAGAAATACAATACAAATTATAAACCCAAAAATACACAAAGGCAATAGGAAATCGACGTGTATATATACACAATGTGTGAAATACTATTTACATTGCTATTATTACATAAGCAGAATAACATTATGTACCTAACTTCATATGAAATGTCCTTAAATGATCAATTAAAGCTTATGTGTAATATGCTTTCAAATTTCTAAATAATTGAGTCAAGGCAATGTCATTGCATAGTAGTCATGTTGTTTCAATGTCTTGGTTACATAAGAAACTAAATAGTATTTCACTTGTAGCTGGAAAACTGTAGATTGCTCCTACTCAGACTACTGCAACGCACCCTAACGTCAATGTTATTCGACTTTATTTTAGTTATGGATCATTATTTCTATACATTGTGCCAGTAACTGCTGTTCTGTCCTCACGGTCCTAACTCACTTCTCTTACCACGTGTTTGGATCGCATGTGTTTTTGACAGCTATACAGATACAAGGAAATGACCGTCCGAGAAATAACCAACGTCATCTTACAATACAAGGACCTCAAGCCAGTTATGGATTCCTATGGTAAAGCTGTACCAATGATATGTTCGTTATTTTGTTTGATTCAGTGGAGTATTGGGTAGTTGTTTATCTTGTGGAATGAATATTTACATTTGCTGGAGGCTTCAATGTCATGGTCTGTTAAATAATCTCCAAAGAGCTTTGTTGTTCAAGTGATAGTTGACTGTTTTTGTTCTGAAATGGTACGCAACTTTTGGTGTCAGGTTATATGGCATTACGTTATGTTGAAATGTATATGGGTTAATCCATGACCGTACTTTATAATATGGGTAAGGGTTAGGTGATCATGAGTGATCAAGTCATTTTGGCTGTGGTTTTAATTGAGCCCAAATGGCTTCTACCTTCACATGCATGTTTAAATACAATCCGTTTGTATTTAAGTTGTGTAAATATAAAAATGATAATAAGATTATAATGGTGTCATTCATTGGTTCATATAGTGTGCTGTTGCATGCAACAGCAGTCTTGCCATGCCATGTAACTAGCGGTGTATATTTCTCATCTGCCAGTGTTCAACGATGGCTCCGCAAGAGAATTGATGAGCTTGACTGGGACGGTTCCTGTCAGCTACAGAGGTACTGAGCTGTGATTTATTTAGCATAAAACAACAGCACACTGTTATAAAGATATTCGGGCACATTATAGAAAATAGTACTTTCACATTTAATATTATGGAAATGTTTTTATTTTATACAATGTTGAGGTGTTATTGAATGTGTTATTTTTTTTTAATGTATACAATATGTATTTTTAGTAAATGTTAAATTCAAGGACCTGTGTTTATACATTTGAAGAGGTTAAAGAGGTTTGTTGGTTACCCATGTGGTTGGTCTTTCTTCACCGCCACCTCTCTCTCGTAGGAAACGTGTACAACATCCCTGTGTGCCTGTGGCTGCTGGACACGTACCCCTACAATCCCCCCATATGCTTCGTCAAGCCCACCAGCGCCATGATGATCAAAACGGGCAAACACATTGACGCCAACGGCAAGATCTACCTGCCGTACCTCCACGAGTGGAAACATGTAGGTCTACTTTGGGGCAAACGGATTTTGGGTGTGTGGTTTGGTGTTATGGAAACATTTTGTATGCTATAGAATATTGCAATATCAGCGGTATTGCCTTATTTATCTATTTATGCTAATTGTTTTGTTATTACAAACGTTTTTTTGTATCGACTAATATATGTATTTCTTTTTTGTATACTTTTTATATCCGTTTTTGCTCTTGCAACACCAGAATTTTCTTTTGGGGATCAAAGTTATCTTAGCATATTGAGTGAATACAACTATTCCCTTTTTAACCAAGTTACTGTATCTATGTCCACTCACTGTGCTGCCTTTATGTTTAATCTAAATACTTGCACTATTGGGGAACCATTAGATGTGTAACTTTGGTTCCTCCCCATGTTTTCCCCGGCCCAATGTGTTCCAGCCCCAGTCGGACCTGTACGGCCTCATCCAGGTGATGATCGTGGTGTTCGGAGAGGAGCCGCCGGTCTTCTCCAGGCCCACCACACAGGCCCCTCACCAGGCCTTCCAGGCGGCTGGGCCCCCTAACCGTGAGCGCTGGTTCTGGGACCTTTTTACCATCAAACCCGCGATCAGCTTGATGTTGTTTTAGCATGTAAAAACAGGGCCCTCACGTTACGCCGTGGGCTGGCTGCCGGTGCAGGCGGGTTCCCCTCGCGGTCAGACACCGTGCGCCACGCACTCCCTTGTCCTCGTCAGCGCGTCACGTTGAACCAACAGATTTGCATTACGGTTGAAAAGACCGGATGCTGTGAGCCCTGGCTGATTTTGTGTGTGTCTTTTTAAACGTGCCGTGCTGGAGAACAGCGCGCGGACCTAGCGTCTCCAGTGAAGGCCCCTTTACTAGTCCAACCCGAATAACATGAACACAGTGGGCCGGCCCTCTCTGCTCAGACGCACACAAAAACACAGTGCTGACAAATGGCCGGAGCTGCACTGTAGGAAACGCACCTACAGAACCGCCTTGTAACAACAAGACGCGTTTCAACCTAAATGCTGTTTACTTGGTGGTGAATCCGGGTATCTGGGAAGGGATCGGAACATTCTCACCTTTTTGGTAGACGATCCTCTGACCGATCTTACTGAAATATGAGATCCGTGAGTCCGGAGTTTCACCCCATACCTACAGGGTTTACCCTACAGGAAGAATCCAGGTTTTATACGAGCTACAGTAGATTACAATAGAACTACATTTCAGAATTTCTCATATTTCCGAATGGACTTAACCGCAAGCCATCACGTCCCCAACAGATTATCGTTATTTGTTACAGTTAATCATCCTTGCATGAATTTTCTCACCTAACCTGTACTTTAAATAATACATTTACCCGCACCGTCTGTAGATGGCGCTGTTGTATGAGTTTTGTTGAAAAGGTTAGACCCTTAACTGTAACAGACCGTACTCTCTGACTGCATGTTTGACTGTTTTGGTGTCCTTCAGCCTCTTACATGCCTGGTTTGCCTGCCGTCTCCCCCTATGGACCAAATGCCAACCCTGGGTAAGCCGTGTTCCTCCCCTGTCCTCCCCACACCCACCCACACACACAGCTTCCGCGCTCAGACCAACAAACCTGTTTTGACACCATTCATTCGCTTACAAAGAGTCCCCGGCTGTGTTTTGAATTGGCTCACTTGTGCCCTCGTTCCCTATATATCACACTATGTGGGGCACAAGCGAAGGGGGATTTTGGACACTGATTATGCACCGTGTTGATGTGTAGTGGTCGCGTAAACAAGCCGACATGTATTAGATGTCCGCCTGTGACAGCTCAGATGCATAGGGAACCCCCATGTGCTGGATGACTCTGGTGACAATGAAAACCACCATGAATGGGATATAGTGCGGAAACGCTTATTTTACAGTGCATTATGGGTATTGAGGGGTCAACTCTACATGGATTCAGATTTGTACACTCAAACTATCGGACATGACACATTGGGTGACTGAATAGGGCACTTTAGGACCAACTGGGACAGGGCCCTGGCCTTCTCTCTCTAATACGTCTCAGTCATTATGTGCAGAGCACAGAACAACACAGCCTTCTGTCTAACCATGTAACGGGATCTTCCTGTGCTCATTTGCAGTGGTTACCCTGGATACCCGTACCCAGGGGGGAGTTCTTACCCGGCCACCGCGCAGGGTCACTACCCCTCTCAGACGCCGGGCTCCACTGTTGGTATGTTCAGCATGCGGGGGCTATGGGCCTTACGTTCATACTTTTTGGCACAAACCTGGGACGTTAATGCCCACATCGCCGTTCAGCGGACCCTTATCCACCTAGCGGCCATATTGGTCTGGTTTGTATACCTGGAATCTTTGGGGAAGCCATGACAACTCGACGCCTTCTTTTATTTTTCTCTGCGTTCCGTCTCCTCGCCCGGGTGTCATTTAGAATGAGTTGTCATGGTTTCCCCAAAGATTCTAGAAGGTTTGCCCGCATCCAAATAATCCAAATAGCCGCCAGACGAATAAGTCTATTGACACGTTAGTGCTCCTGTTTACAGAATGATTAACTGAATGGTATTCACAGGCCCTGCCGGTTTCACAACAGGTAATGATTCAACACCATCTTTGCAGAGCTCCACCTTATCACCCTCTTTAGTTCTGCTTGAATCTGTACGTGTGTTACCACTTAGTCAGCTAGCAAAGGTTGGGGTTGTCGCCGAAATCTCCCAACGATGTCGGTTTTATTTCCTCATGTGGGGTTTGCGTAAGAATAGGGTTTGGCAATATTGGGCCTCTTCTGCCATTATTATGAAACCGCCTGCTGAACGGTGACCTTTAGACGACCTCGTCACCTTTGAACTTCTGAAAGGAGGACTGAAAGGTCATCTGTGAAACCAGAGTGGGGCGCATTAAAGGCCAAGGGTTGATGAGACCAGAGTGGGACGGACCCCCCCCCCCCCCCCCCCCCACCACCATACTGTACGGTGCTATATTTAGGATGGGGGACAGTGGCTCGGACCAGCCAGACCAGACCTGCCTCCTGTCTGACCGGACATCTGGTCTGATGCACAGCTGGTTCTAGACCAGTGTGGGAGGTAGCTTTGATCCAACTATATATAGTAAAGAAGATGGGGCGGGGGGACGATGAGTCCTCTTGTTTAGAGTCCTCACTGTTAGAGTTTAGAGTCCTTCTCTTGTTTAGAGTCCTCACTGTTAGAGTTTAGAGTCCTTCTCTTGTTTAGAGTCCTCACTGTTAGAGTTTAGAGTCCTTCTCTTGTTTAGAGTCCTCGGTGTTAGAGTTTAGAGTCCTTCTCTTGTTTAGAGTCCTCACTGTTAGAGTTTAGAGTCCTTCTCTTGTTTAGAGTCCTCACTGTTAGAGTTTAGAGTCCTTGTTTAGAGTCCTCACTGTTAGAGTTTAGAGTCCTTCTCTTGTTTAGAGTCCTCACTGTTAGAGTTTAGAGTCCTTGTTTAGAGTCCTCACTGTTAGAGTTTAGAGTCCTTCTCTTGTTTAGAGTCCTTCTCTTGTTTAGAGTCCTCACTGTTAGAGTTTAGAGTCCTTGTTTAGAGTCCTCACTGTTAGAGTTTAGAGTCCTTGTTTAGAGTCCTCACTGTTAGAGTTTAGAGTCCTTCTCTTGTTTAGAGTCCTTCTCTTGTTTAGAGTCCTCACTGTTAGAGTTTAGAGTCCTTCTCTTGTGTAGAGTCCTCACTGTTAGTTTAGAGTCCTTCTCTTGTTTAGAGTCCTCACTGTTAGACTTTAGAGTCCTTCTCTTGTGTAGAGTCCTCACTGTTAGTTTAGAGTCCCTCTCTTGTTTAGAGTCCTCACTGTTAGAGTTTAGAGTCCTTGTTTAGAGTCCTCACTGTTAGAGTTTAGAGTCCTTGTTTAGAGTCCTCACTGTTAGAGTTTAGAGTCCTTCTCTTGTTTAGAGTCCTTCTCTTGTTTAGAGTCCTCACTGTTAGAGTTTAGAGTCCTTCTCTTGTGTAGAGTCCTCACTGTTAGTTTAGAGTCCTTCTCTTGTTTAGAGTCCTCACTGTTAGAGTTTAGAGTCCTTCTCTTGTGTAGAGTCCTCACTGTTAGTTTAGAGTCCCTCTCTTGTTTAGAGTCCTCACTGTTAGAGTTTAGAGTCCTTCTCTTGTTTAGAGTCCTCACTGTTAGAGTTTAGAGTCCTTCTCTTGTTTAGAGTCCTCACTGTTAGAGTTTAGAGTCCTTCTCTTGTTTAGAGTCCTCACTGTTAGAGTTTAGAGTCCTTCTCTTGTGTAGAGTCCTCACTGTTAGCGTTTAGCGTCCTCCTTTTGTGCAGAGTCCTCACTGATTGTAGATTGACTGAGCTAAAGACACAGCTGGGTCTGATGCATGCTGCTTTTACTCTCCCAGTTACACTTCAGTCACCGCTCCACAGGCCCGACCCACCTATGATCAGAACGATGACCATTTTGGGTCCACTTTATTTGGATCAGTCTGTTGTAAGCCTTTGACACCTTATTAATTTATTAATAATTTATTTCATATTATATTATATTTATATATTAATATTAGTTAATAAAAGTTGCCACATCGCTAGTGAAAAATGAGCTCAATGGTGTTGCAATGCTAAGCTTTCACCTCGTTTATTTATGTTTAGGCGCTTATGGAAGTGACTAACTGTTGACATTGCCTTTTTAAAGCTTCTGTGTGTTCACATGAGCTGCTTTTTTCAGTGTCACATCAGATTTATTACACAATGCAAAGAAGAAGTTCTTCAAAGGAAAGTCTTGACTCTGCTTCCCCCACGTTCACAATGTAAAGCGCTTTGGGGGTCTTGAAAAGCACCATTTAAATGCACTGAATAATAATTAATCCGTTTCCTTACTGCCACTTTAGTTTGAGTGTCTTTACTCTTTACATTAAATGTACGCAGCAGTCGCTTTGGTCCAAAGCGACTGGGCCCCCCTTGTATTGAAATAGAGTCGTAGAGCGTAATGGACGGGCTGGGGTGCACGCTGTGGTTCTGGCCTTCCTCTACGTTCCTCACCTCGTCATCCTCTCCGTGCGCCGGCCCAGGCCCCAGCCGCGACGGCACCATCGGGGAGGACACCATCCGCGCGTCGCTCATCTCGGCGGTGAGCGACAAGCTGCGCTGGAGGATGAAGGAGGAGATGGACCGGGCCCAGGCGGAGCTGGACGCCCTGAAGAGGACCGAGGAGGACCTGAAGAAGGGCCACCAGAAGCTGGAGGAGATGGTGACGCGACTGGACCAGGAAGTGGTGAGCGACCCCCCCCCTCCCCAAAGTGTTCGTCATACTCGTGTAGCCCTGCATCACAGTCACTCCCAAAGGGCGTCACAGGCCCCATTTATACCAAGGAAAAACTCCGTAGTATTTGTCTAACGTAGTGACAAGGTGTCCTACGGGCTAAAACCACCTCACACTCAAAACCTTAAGAACGCTAGAAGCCAACCCTGGGGGTTGCTGGTTCGAGCCCCCGCTGCGTCGCATCACAGAACTGGCAGTGCATGTTGGGGAGGGGAAAGAGTTGATTCATGCGAGCATCGGGATTCTTTGCGATACTTGTATGGTAAGGTTCCCTTGCGTACATAGTTGATTAACTTGAGCCTTAAACGACACTAAAGATAAAATAACAATCGTAATACATGTTGTACATTTTAGAAAGGGCTGACATGTTGTATCGTGACAGGTCCTGCCGATTGCATTTCCGTGCTCCTTAAGTCCCTGGAGAGACGTTGTTGTTGTTGTTGTTGTTGTTGTTGTTGTTGTTGTCGTCGTCACGTGTTGGAGCACTGCGGTTTTGTCCCCCCTCCCCCGGCAGAGCGAGGTGGACCGGAACATCGACCTGCTGAAGAAGAAGGACGAGGAGCTGAGCGAGGCGCTGGAGAAGATGGAGAACCAGTCGGAGAACAACGACATCGACGACGTCATCGTGCCCACGGCGCCGCTGTACAAGCAGATCCTCAACCTGTACGCCGAGGAGAACGCCATCGAGGACACCATCTTCTACCTGGGGGAGGCCCTGCGCAGGGGCACCATCGACCTGGAGGTCTTCCTGAAGGTGAGCCTCTGGCTGGGGGGGGGGTCCGGGGAGCGGAACGCCCGAGGAATGAGTCGTTTTGGTTTCCGTGACGATGGGATGACGTGTCCTCGTTGGATTGGATTCCATCGACGTGCGACGATGTTAGGCTGCACTGTTCACATTTTCTTAACATTTGCACTTCTACATTTAGTTATTTAATCATTCAGTATTTATTATATTCAAGTCATTAAAGTGATCGGCAAAGTCGATTTGAATTTTGTCACTGATTATGATTATTATTTAAGCTGCAATCCTATCAGAGAACACACACACACACACACACACACACACACACACACACACACACACACACACACACACACACACACACACACACACACACACACACACACACACACACACACACACACACACACACACACACACACACACACACACACACACACACTGTTGAGCCATGAACGGTGTGTGGTGTATCTCAGTGAGCCTCTCTGACTCCTCCCCTTCCTGTCTGGCAGCACGTGCGTCTCCTGTCCCGGAAGCAGTTCCAGCTGCGAGCCCTCATGCAGAAGGCCCGCAAGACGGCCGGCCTGAGTGAGCTCTACTGACCTGCACCCCTGCAGTGCCACGTCCCTCCCACACTCTGCGCCTTCTACTCTCAGTCCACAACACTTCTTCTCTTCTCCCTCCTCCACTCGAGCCATCGAACCTGCGTCTGAAGAGCGACAAAAGAATCCCCCGCCTTCAGCGTATACAACCGGCTGGGCGGCTCCATCTGTGTTGAGCACAGTCCCCCCCCCCCCCCCCCCCCCCCCCCCGCAGCCAAAGTGTTGGTAATAATGGGTGTACTTTTCTACACATCCTGGTCATATTGGTATAAATGTTTTTGCGGTGGGCAAACAGGAAGTCAGGATGCGGCTGTGAGACGTTAAGGCTCCCCCCCCCCCCCCCCCCCCTCCCCCCCCAAGAACCCCCAAGAGTGTGGGAAGAAGTTTACCATTTTTATAAAATCTGAAGAAACCCTCTCAATCAACAACACTCTGTAACCCCCCCCCCCCCCCCCCCCCCCCCCCCCCCAGCAGAGGCCATGGCTGAACCACGGCTCATTTCGGGACACAAAGCTACGCTGGCTTCACTTCTACATTGTTCTGCGGCAGGATCGGCACGGCAACAGGGAGAGGTGTGTTGAGTGAGCACAAAAAGCTGCGGTGTAAGTAAGAGCTTCTCATGCCCTCTCGGTGAGAAGGTTACTCCGGGGTGTCGATTTCCAGGGCAACCTTTCCGGGAATAGCACGGGGTTGAGCCGTAAGACGGAACGCCTCAAGGAAGCAGGAAGTCATTGTAACTCCTAGGCCTTGAGTTGGATTTTTGTACTTCTTTGTGTCCATGCGTTTGTTTCTTGTGGCGTTGATCCTGTGCTTGTCAGTCTACCCACCCCCCCCCCCCATAACAACTCTTGTATTTCCTTCCTTCCTCCTGTGCTGTGTTTGAAGGATCATATCGGGCTGCTATGGTTTATCTCCCTATTGACTCCCATTTTCTCTTCAATCAGGTTGTCTTGACTCTTTCAAGGTAACGGCAAATGAAAGCTAATGTTAGCGTTTTACTGGTTCTTTTTCCTCTTGCTATCCAAATGGTCGAGATGTTTTTGTTGTGGAGCTTCTGCGTGAGTTTAAGATAAGTGGGAGAACTATAAGAACTGTTGTACTAATTACGTTAACTTATATCTACAGTTTTCGAAACGGTCCTCTTTAAATTACTTTTTACTAAATGCACTTTGAATTGTATGATAGTTATTCTAGGTTTGGGTTTCATCTCGTTTGCTTTCCAACCATAGACAAGTTTTGTTTTTGTTTTATATATATCTGTAGATTTTATGTAACTCAGTTCAATTAAAACAATTCTGATTGGATCTCCATGTGACCTTTTATTTTACCTGCTGGATAATGATGGACTTTAACACACACACACACACACACACACACACACACACACACACACACACACACACACACACACACACACACACACACACACACACACACACACACACACACACACACACACACACACACACACACACACACACACACACACACACCTTTATGATCCATCATGGAGAGGAACAATACTACATTGTTGGCTGTTGTTTTTAGATCTACCGAAACAAACAAAAGCCAAGAATCTGAAGTTCTAGGCATGTAAAAAGGGGCACGAAAGCAAGACAAGACCATCATGTGATTTCTTTGATTTATTTGGTGGGAAAAACTAAATATGTGAGTCCAGCTGCCATTCCACTTGGGGTCCTGGACAGGGAAATGAACCTCTGGAGGGTTTAGGAAGACATGAACCCTGGCTTCTACTGCCTCTGCAGTCATATATAGTTTTATATTTAGAGCCATCTGAAATAATATAAATACATTGTAAGGAACACACTCAAAAAGAACACAGTTGTTTTTTGACTCCGTTAAGTTACTGTATTATACTATGGTCATTCACTGAAACCTTTGAAGCACCACATTTGTCGGTTTTAGACCCAGTTATTTTTAGAATATAAACTCCCTGGTTCATGTAAATTCTCTTAAAATAATATTTATTTATTTTACAATTTCTATATCAGTGCATTTTCAGTCAAAAGTTGGTGTTTGACGTTCTTCAGCCTCTGAGTTGGTGTTGGTTTGTGTTAATGTGAGTTATTCAGCAGTGGTGGGAAAGTTGAAGGTGCATTGGTATCCCAACAGGTACTGTATGTTGTTATAAAGGATGGCCAGCTCGCTGTTATGACTAGGAGTGGCAGAATGGATGCCCTTGGTTTCAAGTAAGGAATGGAAGTCAAGACCAAAACAACAACTTGGATGGAAATACCTAACTGGCAAAACAGACAACTTTTTGATGAGTAGAACTACATATAACACTGATGAGTGTACAATTAGGAGCCAAGCAGTGGCACACAGAAACACAGACACAAACATACAACAACGGTGTAATTCGCATCATTATGCAAAGGCCTTTCTATCAGGGACACCGACTGCACAATAAATGCTGAGATTATGAGGTCCTTTTCAAAGGATTCAGTCATAGTTAGAAGGGGGACACAGGAGGGGGAATTAGGTCTGCTAAACATCTAGTCGTAACCCACCATAACCAAACTACTTCCAGTGCGCTACACACTCCTGTGTAAAGCCATCCTGACTTGGGTCAGGGTTACACGAGCAGGTACATGGAGGTGTGATGCCACCACAAACAGTTGGTTGGTTACACAAGAAAGTACTGTGTAATAAGCCATGTAAACGCTACACTATTTGGTTAGGAATAGGGTTAGAGGTCAGGGTTAGGAATAGGGTTAGGAGAGACAGAAAAAGCAGGTACCACAACAGAGTTACACCATTCCATAACGTTATTACATATGAAGTGCATGCTGCAACATGTTACACTGCTGATTCCATGTGTCAATTCAATGTAACACTTATGAAAGTGTTACATTGAAGTGTTGGGGGTGGGGGTGGTGGGGTGGGTAGATGGAGTGGGGGGGGGTGGGGTTCAGAGCGCGGCGCTTCACAGGGTCAGCTCCTTCTGGACCTCCCACAGCGTCTCGGCGCTCTTCACCAGCTGCTTCTCCTCCTCGGGCTTCAGGGTCATGTGGACGACGTCCGTCAGGCCGCTGTTGCCCAGGACGCAGGGCACGCTGAGGAACACCTCTTCCTTCACGCCGTGCATGCCCTGCTCGGCGCACGAGGGAGGAAGGAGACACAGGGTCAGCCCGTGGGTGGAAACACCAGCCAGCAACACCTGGGCTGGGGGCTGGAGTGGTTGTGTTGACGTGGGACTGATAAGGCTCAGGACCAGCGAACAACACAAACAGGATCTCTCCGTTTGCTCTTAGTTACTTTGTAGTAGTAACTGTTTTATTTAATGTGATTCTATTATTATTTTTTTGTAAAACATATCAATAGATACCTATATCTACTGTAGGCAATGTAGCAATTTAAGAAAAATATAAAACATTTTCTTCCTTCCAGCAGGGGGGCTTCCATGTTGTTACTGCAGAGATCCAGAGCGCTAAGGACGCAACGGGAGACTGGTTACCTGGACAAGGGTGGACACCGGGTGGACTTTGTGCATGTTCTTCTGGATGCTCTCCACCAGGTCCGCCACGGACATGCCGATGGCCCAGGAGGTGTAGCCCTTCAGTCTAATCACCTCGTAGGCACTGAGGGACACACACACACACACTTTAGAAAAGAATTTGAACTGCCATGCCTTCATTAAACCTATAATCATAATGCTATACAGCCAACCGGCCACACACACAGCTAATTTTCCATACCCTGGTAGGAAACAGTACAGAGACTCCATGAAATTAACTCCTCCAGCACGGTGTTTGCCCAGGGGTTCAATCTTACCACAATGCTCACTGGAAATCGGTCACAGGACGCATTTTGGCTTGTGTTCCTAAACTGAATTCCTAGCGTTCCTCAAGTTTGGAATCTCACACGTCAAATATTTAGTTTCCACTTCTTTTCATTCCTGCATGCAGTTGTAACAACGGTGTGTTTAACCGTTTTGTGTCTTATCACTGACGTTGATACACTGGACTGTGGATTTGTGTCATACACTATATAAATGTGGAGGATTGCAATCAATGGTGACAGAACACCACACAGAATTCACCAAACATTGCGCAAGATGAACAGGTGAGAAAACAAAAGTATTCTTCTCACATTTGGCAGTTTTTAAAGATTGATCAACCGGCCAGACCTGCACTGGAAGGCCTCTCACCCAGACAAAGGAACACAGGGGAGGGACCCAGTGTTGGCTGCTCATAACATCCATGCTGTCTTCCTTTTAATTGATCTTCACTTTGTTCCGTGGATCTGATCAGGCCTGTACTCTATGTCTGACTATTGTCATAACTCATAACCACCGCTGAAAGTGTTTGCTAAGCTCTTTGGTGCGTCTCATTTGTTTAGTTTGAGTATCAAATCGTATATGATCTAGTATGGTTATACCTGTATATGATCTAGTATGGGTATACCTGTATATGATCTAGTATGGGTATACCTGTATATGATCGTATATTATCTAGTATGGGTATACCTGTATATGATCTAGTATGGGTATACCTGTATATGATCTAGTATGGGTATACCTGTATATGATCGTATATTGTCTAGTATGGGTATACCTGTATATGATCTAGTATGGGTATACCTGTATATGATCTAGTATGGGTATACCTGTATATGATCGTATATTATCTAGTATGGGTATACCTGTATATGATCTAGTATGGGTATACCTGTATATGATCTAGTATGGGTACACCTGTATATGATCTAGTATGGGTATACCTGTATATGATCTAGTATGGGTATACCTGTATATGATCTAGTATGGGTATACCTGTATATGATCTAGTATGGGTATACCTGTATATTATCTAGTATGGTTATACCTGTATATGATCTAGTATGGGTATACCTGTATATGATCTAGTATGGGTATACCTGTATATTATCTAGTATGGATATACCTGTATATGATCGTATATTGTCTAGTATGGTTATACCTGTATATGATCTAGTATGGGTATACCTGTATATGATCTAGTATGGGTATACCTGTATATGATCTAGTATGGGTATACCTGTATATGATCGTATATTGTCTAGTATGGGTATACCTGTACATGCCCCTTGGGGTTCATTGTCTTACTTGGTGTTTCAATGCATTTTGCCTTCTTTCAAACTATTCTGCAGTGCCAACAATAAACCCAACTAAACCGAGAGTCTTTTCTTGGGTCAATGTTGTACAATATTGTACTGTAACTTTAGTATCTAACTGCTAGATGGCAAATGTGGATCATGCGAGAAACTCACCCCTCCACCACCAACTTGTGGACCTGTTTCCAGTTCTCAGAGTCGCTGTCGGTGCCCATCTGGGGGTTGAGACCCTGGAGAGAGACCCCCGCGACGTTCACACCACTCCACACGGGCACTGGGGCGCGCACACACACACACACACACACACACACTTTTAATTCAACAGACTTTACATTTGTGACACACGCACATAGGTTGTAGGAAACATATATGACCTATGAAGGAAATACTAAATGTGGTAATGACTGTATCTAGCTTGATTTAACATGGCATATATTCTACATTTAAAATGTGATATAGTGGGATATGTTATTATCATCAGAATCAGACGAGCCATTTCATGACATGTACCAATAATAATAAAACTAGTTCAAACTAGTTAACTAACTAGTGATTAGTTGGTCCTCCTATTTACGTTCACATCTTAGAGATGTTCTTTTCCAGAGCCTTTGGGGAAAGGACATGCATGTCTCTGGGTCAGAACCAGGGTGTTGGGTGTGGGCCCCACCCACCACTGGAGTCGCCGTGCTCCCCCACGATCCAGCCGTGGCAGCTGGACGCGTGCAGGTTCAGCTTCTCTGCCATCAGGTGGCGGAAGCGGGCGGAGTCCAGGTTCGTGCCAGAGCCAATCACGCGGTGGCGAGGGAAACCGCTCAGCTTCCACGCCACGTAGGTCAGGATGTCCACTAGGGGGAAGGGACCGCACATGAACTGTTACTATGCAGATCACTGGAAACACAACGCATACCATGAAGATATTATACAGTTTAGATATCTGGAGACCACCAGCAGAATACAGTCCCTCCCCCTCCATTCTCTCTCCCCCTCCCATCTCTCACCACCAGGGGAATACAGTCCCTCCCCCCTCTCACAACCAGGAGAATACAGTCCCTCCCCCTCCATTCTCTCTCCCCCTCCCCTCTCTCACCACCAGGGGAATACAGTCCCTCCCCCCTCTCACAACCAGGAGAATACAGTCCCTCCCCCTCCATTCTCTCTCCCCCTCCCCTCTCTCACCACCAGGGGAATACAGTCCCTCCCCCCTCTCACAACCAGGAGAATACAGTCCCTCCCCCTCCATTCTCTCTCCCCCTCCCATCTCTCACCACCAGGGGAATACAGTCCCTCCCCCCTCTCACAACCAGGAGAATGCAGTCCCTCCCCCTCCATTCTCTCTCCCCCTCCCCTCTCTCACAAACAGGAGAATGCAGTCCCCCCCCTCCATTCTCTCTCCCCCTCCCCTCTCTCTCACCCCCAGCAGAAAACAGTCCCTCCCCCCTCCCCCCCTCCTGGGCTGGAGACTACTAGCAGGCTACAGTCCCCCCTCCCCCTCACCTGGGCTGGAGACTACTAGCAGGCTGCAGTCCCCCCCCTCCCTCTCCCTTCACCCCCCCCCCCCCCCCCCTCACCTGGGTTGGACACCACCAGGATGATGCAGTTGGGGCTGTACTTGACGATGTTGGGGATGATGAACTTGAAGATGTTGACGTTGCGCTGCACCAGGTTCAGCCGGCTCTCTCCCTCGTTCTGGCGAGCGCCCGCCGTCACCACCACCACCTTGGAGTTGGCCGTCACGCTGTAGTCTGGGGGGGGGGGGGGGGGGACCGCGGTTAGCCACGGAGGAACGCACCGTACCACAGTCACAGGTCAAGTTCTCTAGTTATAGTTACAAACATGTTTTTATTTATACGTATACGTTTGTAACAATGTCCAGCGCTACACGCCAGGGTCTGCTGAGCCTAGGTGGCTGCCACACTCCCCTTATACTGGGCTCCTCCAGACAAAGGACACAGGGTGGGTGATGTTGGAATGGGTTTATTGTAAGGGTTGCAGATAATGACACATGGCCTGGTGCTCCACGTTGCCACGCAGGAGAACTCTCCCTAAGTGTGTGCGGTGAAGGCTGGTTTACCCTGTTGCACATTGATCGCTCAATGTGCCACAGGTGTGCAGCCTCACCCAGCTCCAAGAGTCCAATCAGTCAGACTCAGGCCAGGTGAGGCTGCTTAAACCAGCCATCATCCACACACACTCCCCAACGTCGTATGTAGCAACAATAGCAGGACAAACTTGCTGGTTTCTCCACCCAGCTCGTGTTAGAACCAGGACGGAACCAAAATGGCTGGTGAACCAGGGCCATGCCACAGCACCTGGAGTAACGGAGTGTCTATGTGGGCGGAACTGACCTTTGTCTGCGACGATCTTGTGTGTCTTGAGGAACAGGGAGCCGTGCTGCAGGTCCATGACTTCACCCTTCAGCTTATCCTCCATCACATCCACCAGAGCCAGCTCATCGCACAGGTCCTGCACACACACACACACACACACACACACACACACACACACACACACACACACACACACACACACACACACACACACACACACACACACACACACACACACACACACACACACACACACACACACACACACACACACACACACACACACACACACACGTATTGCGATTGATTGCCAATGAACGATGCACTTCTGCCAGGTGTCCATTTTGTGTAGGCCTTTTATGTGCTCGGCCTGTTTGCCGCCTAGTCAGATACACGGGACCCTTCAGAACCTTTTGCAGTCGTAACGACCGCTGCATAACGTGGCGACAAGAAGATCGGATTTCTCCTTCCATTCCGTTGAACCCGGAGTCCTCATTTCTCGCCTCCCATGGTAGTCTGCCGGTCGGTTTAGTGGCTAGTTCTCGCTAGATCGCCACGGAGCAACAATCCTCCTGCAGACTGACCCCCCCCCGTTTGAGATGTCAGAGAGCGCCTCTCAGGCGGACTCGGTTGCCTAGGCAACAGGCCTCGGGTTGTGTGATCAGATAGCTATTTCCCTATTTGTTCCCAGTGAACCTAACCCTGCTTGAATCAACAGGAATAGACGGACCACACTCTAATTTGAATTTCTTTGATTTGTAAATGATGAGGATAACATAACCAACCATGAACGTTCCTAGCAGACTGACTGAGTCCAACTGAAAACCACTTTTACATTTCTCAACAGATTTCAATAAGTCATTTTTATTCCACGTGGAGTAAAAAAAGAAGAAGAATTAGATAAAAAATATTTAATATGATTGGATGTGAATTTAAAAAACGACTCATTGAAATAGTTTGAGAAGTGTTAACCTTAGAGTGCTCTTTATCCGGACAAACTGCAGTGCCCATGTTTACATGTATTTGCATACAGCCAGTCTCGGCCTCACCAATATGGCGGCGACGTTGACGTATGATTCGAAGGCCGATGTGGCGTCTATGTACATAGCTCTATGATCACGGGGGCTTCAGTGAATCGATGTTCATCTGCTTCGGTCTTACCTTGAGCAGGATGCTGACAGCGGACGCCATGCCAACCATGCCGACGCCCACCACCGTCACCTTGTTCTTTGAGCCAATGGGCTCCTCCTTCATCACATGGCTGATGAGTTTCTCCTTGGTGGACATCTGAGGGTGAGTGAGTGAGTGTGAGAGAGAGAGGTCAAGACAAGATTGGAAAAATAAATATGGAGGAGCCAGAAATAGGGGTGTGTGTGTGTGTGTGAGAGATAACAATGCTTGAGTTCAATGAATGGGCCTCTCTGGGGTTGTATTGGCTCATGTTCTTATACATAATTTCCTCCTTCTTTAAATAGAAGCCTTAACAGCGTATTTAGTGTAACCACAACCATGGCCACCGATTGTATTAGCGAGATGCTAAGCGTTCAGACAATTCCCCTATTCTCCCTGGTGTTGGTTCTTCGTTCTGTCTGTACATCCACGGCCAAACATTCAGTGTCGCCAATCGCGCTCAGGAGTGGGCTCTCAACGCAAGGCAATCGGACACCGCTATTCGGCTGGCTGCTTCTACCCACATGTAAACGGCTGTGGTTACATCACTGGCATGACTACGCAGCCTCTCTCTCTGTCTTGGTGTTGACTCAGACGCACGTAGCTCAGCACCGAGAGTATCGTGATGTGGACAGACGCACGTAGCTCAGCACCGAGAGTATCGTGATGTGGACAGACGCACGTAGCTCAGCACCAGGCCTAGCGTGATGTGGACAGACGCACGGAGCTGCTGTCAGGTGTGATTAACCATGATGATCAGGCCTTGACATTCAAAGAGCTCTCCGTTAGAGGAGACAACCTCGCTCTCGACACCGCATCATTTACGCAATTTGGGCTTTCTTGGGTCAACTGATAATTTACGTTGTTGGTGAATGGAAGTATTTTTGGATCATATTTTTGTATTAGCACCGTTATTCATTATTCCAACGCATGATTCATCCGTTCAAAATATATGATCCTACTCTACAGACCCACACTCAATATCCATTTTGTTTCACAACGCAGTCAAACTGGAGAGTGAAAAACGCATTACATTTTCAAATGCAACAACATGGTTTGGACTGGGGGAGACATTTTCTGTGCTCTTTAGGCCTACACAACCATTGTGTACGGTTTCAAAAACATAAAGTGTACCCCTGTTACAATTCATCCATTCACTCGCTCACTCATTCATTCGATCTGCTCGACCCCTAGTGGAAGACCGGTGGATAACAGTAGCTTTCATGAGGGCAACGCGTTTTCGTTCCGTAAAACTAATTTGGTGCCAACTCCTCCACGACTACGCATCTTCGTAGTCGGTGTCCCTTGTAGGCCTCCAGGTGGAATTTCATTTGGTTGGAGGGGCTTCCCCCGGTCGGTGGGCCAAAGCGCTTTTCCCTGAGCAGAACCGGACACCGGCTCATTATTTCCTGCTGTAGGTCCCACCCCCCTGAGCAGTTATCATTTAAGGATATGGTTTTAAGAGAAGACTTATCTACAGCCTTATCTAAGCACCCGAATATACCCGAACATAGGCAACACGTCAATCCAGTGGTCTGGTAATGTAGCCCATAGACACGCACACACGTTGAGCGGTAATGCAAACAACCTGTCATCATTTATTAGTTATTAGTTTAAATAAGTCGATTCGTCGAGAAACGCCCCCCTGACGCATCTTCCAGACACCTGTAGGCCGTCTCTCGCACACTACGTTAGGTCTACATCACTTCGTTCACACGCTGGCCAGAGCAACCCCGAGCTAAAGGAAAAGTAACATCTATAGGTGTCCTACCTTGAGGCTTTGGTACAGCGATGTAGAAAACTCTGGACTCTCTTGACTCCCACCGGATGGCTGGATGCGGCTCTATGCAGTTGAGGCGCCGGTAGCTGTATTTAAAGAAGTGAACATGCGCAGTAGCGGACAAACTGGGTGGGTCTTGGCGTCTCGTGTCGAACGGCACGTAACCGAGAAGGATGCGGGTAGACTGAAGAGCGCTGCTGCGACTGCGCAGTGCGACATATATTTATACATCCTTATGACGTGAAATGTGTCTTCGTGTTTGATTTTGTGTGGTATTGTATGGTTCGAGATATTTAATTCATGTAACCCGCCATTTCTATTAGTATTATTGTTATTAATAGCGTATCCAAATGTAATGTTGGCTTAAAAGACTAATGAAGCCAGTCTTACGTGCTGAGCGTATTCCTTTTAATTGTATTACAAGGAAACACGCCCACAGGAAAAGGATGAATCACTTGTGGAAAAGCCAGTGTTGTTATTGTACTTGGGTCCCGTGGCACCACCTACTGTATATATCGTGCTACTGCAGTTCAGCCCGTAGCTCCCAAATAAAAATAATCCCTAATAATAATCTTTGTAACACAGAAGTTACAAAGTACCTCCCAGATTTGAATCCAGGCAGTGGAGATTGTAGACTATTTTTAGGGGTGCTCAAGCACACCAAAATATGGTATCAGCACACCTACAAAAATATAATAATCATTAGGTATTCACAGCATCTGTGGATACCTATTGTTATTGTGGGGGTTGGGTATTATTCCGGATTGATAACGTTTATAGCTCAGCCCCTGAGTGCACAAAAGTTGGCATTTGTTTGGTGCCGAAATTCCCATAGGGGGCGCTATAATTCACGACGACGACGACTAAGGACTAGGCCAGGGGTCAGCAACCTTCACTATCAAAAGAGACATTTTTGGTCCCTCTCCCACCAAATAAAATTAATCTGGAGCCACAAAACCTATCTGACCCTTAAAATGAAGATAACACAGTGTATAAAGTTGTATACATAGTTATACTATTTATAAAATAACAAATCTATAGTTTGTTGCATTTATGAAATTTCTAGTTGTAGGATGTGACGTTTTATTTTGGTTGACCAAATATGAAGAAAAAAAATTTAGTTTAGTGTCAGGACGCTGACCCCTGCTCTAGGAGTTAGGACGCTGACCCCTGCTCTAGGAGTTAGGATGCGACCTCGTGAATCACTTGAAAAGGGCGCTTGCTGAGGTCGGCGGTGCGCGGGCTGTGAATACCTCTCGGGACTGCTTGCAGTCCAAGTTATTCTTATTTTTCAATGTCATTATAGGAGAAGGAGAAGGAGAAGTGAATGTCACGGCGCAGTTTAAAGTGGAAACCTTGTTCTGACAGGAACGTTGGCTCGAATTGGTCGTTATCACTGTGACTCGCTGTTGTGTGGAAATTGGCAAATCAAGTTGCGTGGACTTCACTTGCATTTTCACTTGCATTTTGCAAGTCTCAGCACAGACTCTTCATAACATTCTAAGCACGGCTTGAACTGGATAACTGCCACTCCAAGATGGATCCTCGATGAGCTTTCACCACTTTTCTTTTTTGAAAAAGTAATGGCTTCTTCTTGCCCTAATGCCACAGGCCATACTTTCAGAGAATGTGACTCATGCACTCTTTTTTTTATAGCTTCCACTGAACTTGTTTTTAGCCTGAGATCATTATCTCTTACCTGTTGCTTCTTGCCCGGCTGCACAGATTGGAGGGAGGGCTTGATTTGACAACATCCGTGTATGATTCTTCTTTCAATGCTTGTGGATATGGTGGACGGTCTCCACGGGGTTCAGAGATTGAAACAATGTTGTGTACATTTCTTCTCGTATCTGCTTTGCTGTAAGTTGATCTTTGACTTCTGTCCTGTCGTTATGATTGAATCTCTGCCTCATTTTTCTTTAACTAACTAAGGGTCCTCTCTCATTCTGACCCATTATGATTATACACCAGACCACCCATCTAACTAGGTTGCTTCTGAAGGTAACTTTGTGTATTTAATTGAATTGAGCTTTGGCAAAGTGAAAGGGGTTGAATACTTTCGCAAACAGAATATTTCATTTTCTTGAAAAATATTTTACGGTGTAAATCCCATGTTACTGTACTTACTAGTAATTCATTAAAAGTATTATTGTTGCAAATTAAAATATAATATATATATATAACGATATTAGTGTATTAATTGTTATCCAGTGAAATGAGTGATTTCGCATGAACTCATTTCGCATGAACTCATTTCGTGCCTTGCCAGTGAGCAAGGCACTGTAGGCATGTCACACTCATTTGGTGCGGTGGTTTCCATTTCTCAACTCGGCGTATGTGGGATGCATTAAAATTTGACCAATGAGAATGCGTTCATTAACAACAAACCAAGACTTGCACTGACACACAGCCATAAAACGTTGCTACCAAGTGTTGTTAAACAGTTTGATGGTTGAACCTCATACAAACTGGACAACATGCTATTCCAATTTGCGTTAACAATATGTTCAGTTTCTATTACTTGTTACATTGGCATTGCTACTGCATCGTGTGACAGGGAAGAATACACAGCAGCACAGAATCGTTGCCCTAGATGTCCTGCTGGTAAGAGACAAATATCTGAACTGTCTACGACTCTACAAAATATACTTTCTACGAATCTACAACACATACTATCTACAAATAAATAAATAAAAATATCTCAAATATTCTTTGCAATCAAAATGGAAACAATAAATCACTTGTATCATGTTATGAATTATATCAAATTAGGCCTATATTTGCCAAACCACCCACCTTTTCTAGTATTGAACTTCATTCTTGATTATATTTGTCTGGTTTCAGCCCCGGAACCCTCGCCCAATTTTTAAGAAGATTTCTGCGATTAATTAAATTGTCAAGTGAAACGAACTAGAAATTCAGGATGATTATCAGGCTAATATAAAGTTGTCCCTGAGAAAGTATCACTACCGTTATCACACCGTGCTGCTTTTTCATTGATACCACATATGGTTCATATGATCAAT
The DNA here is from genome assembly GCA_026745465.1 of Lota lota. Taxonomy (NCBI): domain Eukaryota; kingdom Metazoa; phylum Chordata; class Actinopteri; order Gadiformes; family Lotidae; genus Lota; species Lota lota. The sequence continues at coordinate 455,872 of JACYXH010000705.1, read as the reverse complement.
TATGCTCTCCAATAAGATCATAGATGCCACTCTCTTCCGGTCTACACGTCCATCATGGGCACACTTGATCAATCTGACCAGCAGGTGGTGGCATAACACAAGTAATGCTTCAGCAATATCGAGGCTAAACCAAAGGTAATGTATACTTTCTTAGGACACAAAAACAGTATCCTCTTGCGACCATCCAGATATTCAGAAACAGAATGGGAACTTGGGAGCTCAGGATGGTCTCACAGGTCTATAAAAACACACCGATACAGATATCATATTGTTGTTGAATGCCTACGCAAACTTAAAGCAAGTTCAAATGCCACAGTGTTCCATCCCTTGGGACTACATTTCCCATGGTGCCATTGGCCAGAATCTTTATATAAAACCAAGTCAATCCTCCTCCCCTTGAAGAGGGAGGAAACTCTCTCTCTCTCTCTCTCTCTCTCTCTCTCTCTCTCGTTAGCGTGTTCGCTCTGTGCTCGCTCTGTGCTCTGGGATCAGAGACAACACTGTGTTATTGCGCTGGGCTTTGGGGCCACTGTGTGTCAGAGGGTTGTCAGGGTTATTTTACTCTTCTCATGATCTAATCTCCTCTCACATCCTCAGAACGGTAAATGACAGAAGAACATTGCGCCACATCAATCATAACTGAGGGCCCCAGGGGCCCCTGGACTGGGAGGTTACGTTGCTTGGCTTCAGGCCCCTGAACCATCCCGATTTTCTTACTTGCCTTTCTTGTATTTTGCCCATTCTCCTCTCCTCTCCTCTCTTTCCTCAACTCTTATCATCTCCTCTCATCCTCTCCTCTCATCCTTCTGCTATCGTCTCACACATCTTAATAGCTCTACATTTAAGTGTCTACCTCCCAGTCCTACTCCCATCTCTCTGGCCAGATGTCTCTCATCGGATGTGTTATCGGCCACTGGTCCTCCTGCTGATGGAGCGATGCATGGACACATTGTGAGAATGTAAACAACAACAGTGAGGAACATCTTTCACATGGTGGCCGGCGTCTGGGCCGGGCCGGGCAGTGTCACTGCCCGGCCCGGCCCAGACGCTGAGGGCAGCGGTGCAGTATGGCGCTGACTGGAAGAGGAACATCTGAGCCATTGGGGTTTCTCTGCTCTCACTGGGCACCGCTACCATGACGGACGCCACCGTTTGTTTTCCACCCTTAACGCACATTACACCGGCCTCCGCTGCTGTAGCCGTCTGGCGGCCAGCTAAACGATGATGAAATCGACAGGGAGGGGCGCTGGATGTCGGAGGTGCGTGTGGTTTGCTTTCCAAACCCCCCCCCCACCGCGTCCAACCCCAAGAACAGCTCAGCGCATCATGAGGGGAGTCACTGGGTGGTGTTGAGTGGTGGGTGACATCGGTTTATAGAGCAGGTGGAGGAGGTGAAGGTGGGGGGGGGGGGGGGGGGTGACCCTCCCCCATAACCCCGCCCACCCCTGCCGTTGGACCCCCTGTGTACTGAGTAGTAGTGGTGGTGGTGGTGGTGGTGGTGGTGGTGGTAGTAGTATAGTAGTAGTGGTAGTAGTATAGTAGTGTGTGGTGGTAGTAGTAGTAGTAGTAGTAGTAGTAGTAGTAGTGCATGTGGAGAGAGATGAGAAGCTCATCTAAAGGTCAGGATGTCTGATGTTCTCTGGCTCCGCACGCCGTCTGCTGCGTTCCCTCGTCTTTGTCCTTCCCGACCTTTTCCTTTGAGCTTAATCACAGCTCAACATCTTTTTCAGAAGAATCGGAATCAGGCTTCATTGGCTGACAGATGACTGCAAGCGGTGCGTGAGGCTATCAGAAGGTTATTCAAAGGCTCTGTATAGTCACGTATGCTCTCTCGCCACCTCCCATCTGGCCCCCATCTCTCTGCACCCCTCTCTCCACCTCTCTCTCTCCCTGTCTCCACCTCTCCACCTCTCTCTCCACCTCTCTCTCCACCTCTCCCTCTCTCTCTGCACCTCTCTCTCCACCCCTCTCTCCGCCTCTCTCCACCTCTCTCTCCCTCTCTCCACCTCTCCCTCCCTCTCTCTCCATATCTTCCTCCCTCTCTCTCCACATCTCTCTCCCTCTCTCTCCACCTCTCTCTCTCTCTCCATCTCTTCTCATTCTCCACCCCTGTCCAGTGACCTTTGGCCCCCGTCTGTGATCTCAGCCTCCATGTCACAGACGACAGGCTGCCTGCAATCCAACAGAGGGCCGGGGTGTCCGGCTCTCAGAAGAACTGAAGGGAATGGATGAAGGTGATCAGAACGGTAGAGGAACACCACAGCACCACATACATTCACCACGAAGGAAGACATGCCACCCAACTCTATGTAGCACCTCTCAGCTCGGCAAACGATAGTGATCATAACACTTTTATTAATATTATTATTATCGATTCCAAAAATTCGGCGCAAAAGATGCGAAACATCGAGGCGTATACGGTATATGTTATTTCTTTACATTCTGTGGATGAGTATAGTTTACCTTTGAATGTTTTAAACTAATAATCGTACAGGTTGCACCTTGAAAGAGTTCTGTCGGTTCACAGACAACTTCAGGCCGGTCGGACCTGAAGAACTCTTAAATCCAGTGAGGATCCAAACTCCACCTATGGAACACCATCCATGAATCTCACCTCGTCCAATCGTCTCCAGCGACCTTGGCCTGACACGCTGGTGTGCTTCATGAGTAATAAACTACAGTACACATCCTCTCTCATGCCCACTCATACACATTGTAGGATCTGTGCCACACAACGCACGCACGCAAAACATCTCACACACACACACACACACACACACACACACACACACACACACACACACACACACACACACACACACACACACACACACACACACACACACACACACACACACACACACACACACACACACACCAGCATTTAAATGCATATTCACACAAACAGTATGCACGCTTACATATGCAAAACAAAAACGTGTGTGTGTGCATGCATGCGCGGGGCAGAGGACATTGCCAGAAGCCAATGTCCAATTGGCCGGAGAAGAGACTTGATTTAGAGTGTATGTGAGTCACCCTCAAGGACCAACGCTTTGTTCCGAGCCAGTGTAGAGTGAGTCAGAATCCACTCTGTCTCACATGCCCTCACCGCAGAACAACCGGCTGGTGGAAAGCAAGTAATGGCTGTAACCATCATTTCTTTTGACTGAATGCTTCAGCAGACGCACCATAAGACGGACCATATCCTCGTACAGTTTTTAGGCAGTGGATTACAACATCTGGGTGTTGTAATCCAGGTGTCCAGCCTCGGTGAGCCGGGAGTCAGTCCACACAGGACTTAAAGGATAAAGTAAGAGATATATTAGAAATAAGAAGAGTATAACATGTCATCTTTATATGAAGTGGTGAGTAGTGTATGGATGAGTGGAAGGTGCTGTGGAGGGGTAGACACAACATAGAACTAAACATGAGACTAAGCCCAAAAGGCACAAGAAAAACTAAAGCAAACCAGCCTGCCTGTGTGGGAAGAGAGAGTTCCTCTCATGAAGCCTGCAGGCCCCACCTGCACAGGTGCACCAGGTCAGCTGACCACACCAGGTCAGCTGACCACCCTCTCAGCCTCGCCCGCTGGCTCCCTGCACAGATAGGTTAACACGAGAGCCAGCAGACAGAGGATCGGCACGGTATGAAAATCCTTTTTTATTTCACCTTCTGTCTTGTATGGTATTTCATTTTTATTGTCACTATGTTGTTTCCTCTGTATGTGATCGTATAGTTAACAGTTGAAATAAAAAACAGACATGCCATGTATGAATGTATAGCATCCTCCTACATGTAGTGAACCCATGTATATTTATACCTTTATGTGTTTGGCATGATTATGTCATGAGCGGTGGATGTAGTAGTAATGTTTGGTTAAATGAGCGTTTCATTCCATTCACATCTTTTACAGAACGGTATTTGTCTCACTGGCCTTGTGTTCCTGCGCCCCCCCCCCCCCCCCCCCCTCACCCGTCCCTCGCTCTGTGATCCTCTCAAGGATTAAGCTCTCACCTCGTGACTTCCTGTCACCATGACAGTAGTCTCACAAATCACCCTGTTTCATTTTCCTTTTTTGAAAATAATAAATAAATTCTGGTTTCGGAGATTACCCTGACAGCAAATGGGAAACTCCCATTTTGTTCTGTGCGAATTCTGCCTTTATTCATGTTGGAGATTGTGTCAAGGCAAGTCTGTTCTGTTAGTAGTGTCCTTAATCACAGCTCCAGCCTCAGAGGGCTTCACATGCCACAGTACAACCCCCCTAAGCCAAAACCCTCCATAGAGCAGAGGGAACACTCACCCAAAACCCAGAGGGTTGAAACCTGGAGCAGGGACCAGGGACCAGGGACCAGGGACCAGGGACCAGGGATGGTCCGGAGGGGAAAAGTCCCTAACAGGTAGCCACATAATTGAAGCATTAACAAGCAAAACAAAGGATCAGTGAGATGTTGTTAGAAAAACGTCGATTGATAATGAGTTTGAAATCAGTCATGGAAGTGAGCGATAGTCTGTTTATCTGGCAAACTGAAAGAGTAATCAAAAAGTAATCAACGCCTACGTTCCGGAGAGTTGTTCCAGCCGTCCGGCTCGGTGTGCGGTGGTGGTGACGGAGGAGTGGGGTGGTGGTGACGGAGGAGTGGGGTGGTGGTGACGGAGGAGTGCGGTGGTGGTGGTGACGGAGGAGTGGGGTGGTGGTGACGGAGGAGTGGGGTGGTGGTGGTGACGGAGGAGTGGGGTGGTGGTGACGGAGGAGTGGGGTGGTGGTGACGGAGGAGTGCGGTGGTGGTGACGGAGGAGTGGGGTGGTGGTGACGGAGGAGTGCGGTGGTGGTGACGGAGGAGTGGGGTGGTGGTGGTGACGGAGGAGTGGGGTGGTGGTGACGGAGGAGTGGGGTGGTGGTGACGGAGGAGTGGGGTGGTGGTGACGGAGGAGTGGGGTGGTGGTGACGGAGGAGTGCGGTGGTGGTGTGACGGAGGAGTGGGGTGGTGTTGGTGGTGGTGGTGGTGACGGAGGAGTGGGGTCTGGCGCACTAAGCTGGTAGCAGAATCTTTCCACGGGAGCTGTTTTTCCAAACCGCGGAGAACGCAGAGACCGGCGGTCTGAGAGCTACTGGAGCAAGCGTCCATGTTAGCCGTGTAAGCGGTTGTGTTCTTTCCTGCCCTGGACTAGGTGGGATGCTCGGCTGACCGACGAGTCTTGGGCCTTAAGCTCGGAGTGGTTTGACCTGGAGGATCCGATCCATATGTTTTCAGACGGAGACTCGTATGGCTTCGATCCTCATCGGAAAACGACCCTCTCCTGTTTATATTCATCACAAATAAACATCTTTATGCTCCAGCTGATTATAGATAAGCAGACATTGTGTGTGTGCGTGCGTGTGTGTGTTTCATTTATTTAATTTTTTTTTCCTTACTAAAAAAAGGGGGATGAGTAAATTATGTTTAAAACGCCAGGTGGGCAGAAGAGGTGTGTGTGGTGTGTGTCTTGAGCGCTGAGGCCTCAGCTTGAAGTTCACAACATGTGTCCTGCTCCGGTGTGTGTGTGTCCTGTGTGTGTCCGGTGTGTGTGTCCTGATGAGTTCCAGGTTCAGGTGACATCACTTCTCATCCTCTGCTCGGCTCAGTCGAGCTGGTGTTCAGTCTTCCTCACCGTCTCTCTGTGGTCACGCTCAACAATCACCCAACGATGCTGAATAGCACTGTGACAAACATGCCAAGGTCACGCTAACTATCTCTCGCTCTCGCTCTCTCTCTCTCTCTCTCTCTCTCTCGCTCGCTCTTGCTCTTGCTCTTGCTCTTGCTCTTGCTCTTGCTCTTGCTCTTGCTCTTGCTCTTGCTCTTGCTCTTGCTCTCGCTCGCGCTCGCTCTCT
>JACYXH010000705.1:407500-447500 GCA_026745465.1 Lota lota | reverse complement strand
AGAGAGAGAGAGAGAGAGAGAGAGAGAGAGAGAGAGAGAGAGAGAGAGAGAGAGATGAGGATAAAGAGATAGATGAGGACAGAGAGAGAGAGAGAGAGAGATGGAGAGAGAGAGATAGATGGAGAGACAGAGAGAATACAGTCAAGATGGTGAGCTACAGATGTTTCTGGCACACTTCAAAGTAGAGAGGCTGCCAGCACCATGGTGGCAGCAGCAGGTTCGATGCATCATTAAAATGGTGCCCACCTGGTACCTGGCTCTGGCATCACACCTCTGTTCTACTGCAGGCACGTGCTCTGACATCTATCCACCTGGGACATACCCAGCTCTACAACACCTGTCCTGGAACATACCCAGCTCTATAGCACCTGGAACATACCCAGCTCTATAGCACCTGGAACATGCCCAGCTCTATAGCACCTGTCCTGGAACATACCCAGCTCTATAGCACCTGGAACATACCCAGCTCTATAGCACCTGTCCTGGAACATACCCAGCTATATAGCACCTGTCCTGGAACATACCCAGCTCTATAGCACCTGATTAATCCTGATAAACACACTGGGATGAAGCAAGTGGTTCATCATATGGGGTTAAACAGTCTGTCCTCAGGGAGTGATTGGTTTGTCGTGGAAAGGTCTCCGTTTGCTTTAGTCTCATGCTGTCTCATGTGTCTCGGTAATCATAGCTGGATATTTCTGTTTACCAGTTGTGTCTTTGGCACATGCAAATGAGAGCAGCAGAAAGCTCATTCTGTGTCCATTAAATTATCAAACAGAAGAGAGATGATGAGACGGTGATGATGACTCGAGATGAAGAACATCAGTTATATTATCTGTTAACAGGTGACCATAAACGTATCTTACATTGCTGAAACATTATCTAATGTGTCCTCCATGCCTCTATGCTTGTGTGTGTTTATGTGTGTTCATTGTTTTGTGTGTTTGTGTCTGTGTATTTGTGTGTGTGTGTGTGTATGTGTGCTGGCGTGCATGCGTGCATGCGTGTGTGTATGCGCGTGCCTCTGTGTGTGTGTGTGTTCGTTGTTTTGTGTGTTTGTGTCTGTGTATTTGTGTGTGTGTGTGTGTGTGTGTATGTGTGCTGGCGTGCATGCGTGCGTGTGTGTGTATGCTGGCGTGCGCGCGTGTGCATGCGCGTGCCTCTGTGTGTGTGTGTGTGTGTTCGTTGTTTTGTGTGTTTATGTGTCTGTGTATTTGTGTGTGTGTGTGTGTGTGTGTGTGTGCTGGCGTGCATGCGTGCGTGTGTGTGTGTGTGTGTGTGTGTGTGTGTGTGTGTGTGTGTGTGTGTGTGTGTGTGTGTGTGTGTGTGTGTGTGTGTGTGTGTGTGATTGGAGGAGTCTCTAGACACCTGCTTTCTCTCTGAGTGTTAAAATGGACCAGAGGCCAGAACCACAGTCACAGGTCTCAGACCAGTGGTGTGTGAAATGGAAACGATGACCAATATACTGTTCTTATTCCCCCCACACAGACACGCACCCGCACGCACACGCGCGCGAGCGCATTGTCGCTCATGGCGTGTCCGGGATGGCATGCTGATTAATAACTACGGAGAAAACGAAATAAGGATAAAGATACTAAAAACCTAATTCTGTAGAAGAGTATATTTGTTAAATTAAACAATTCCCCGGTATAAGCGTAATAAATTGAGACTTAGTTGCTCTAGCAACAATCTGGACATTTGTCCTGTTTGGCTGGTTCTGCTGCCAATCATCCCAGCAACCCAACAGCGCCCCCTGCGGCGACCACATGCACTACAGCCCATAGCAACAATGATATTTGGATCCTAAAGCACTTGCGGTTGGTCTGCAGCAGAAAAAAAAAACGGAGAAAAGAAGAGTGAGGGAGCCTTGCCTTCTCGAACAGCAAGTGAGGGAGAGGGAGAGAGAGAGAGAGCGACAGCTCTACAGAACAGCAGAGAGATCGGCAGAAAGACGAGAGAAGGAGAGGAGGTTTGTGGAGTAACAAGACTGGACGTTCACCGAGGAGTGCGTTATTCTCTGAATAACCGCAACTGCACTGATCTCCAACTATCTCATTTCACAGACAGACATGTCATCGTCTGGTAAAGACAACAGCGGTGCCCAGCACGCTAATTACGTGGGACCTTATCGCCTGGAGAAAACGCTGGGCAAAGGACAGACAGGTAGGTCCCCTTTCGTTGCTTGTCTCTCTTCCCTTTAATTGCATAATTATCTTCTGAGCGTTGCCGAGTTGAAACGTTAGCGGTCTGAGTGTCTTGCTGTTATTCACAACTAATCAAATGATGTCAAACACCTGCTTTATTTATGTGGACGTGAAAGTGTTTTTACGGCTGCTGGCTCTGGGACAGGGGCTTTTATCCAACGAGGATTGGTTGGACGAAAGGTGAACTGGGTTTGTGTGTGTGTGTGTGTGTGTGTGTGTGTGTGTGTGTGTGTGCACGCGTGCGTGTGTGTATCTATCTATTAGTATAGGGCGATAACAGGCAAATGAAGAACCCCAAATCGCTGACCGCCACGGGAGGCGTGGATTTGAACTTCTCGCGTCGGCGTCGAGTCTCGCACCACCGGTGCGTTTGTATGGAGACGTTGGAGCAGAACGTCGCTAATCCCGATTTGCCTGATACCTGATCTATTCTTAGTCCACAGGCAGGCAGCCGTTCCTCTGTACACCGACTGCAATGCTCGCGTGAGCCGGGTCCCACGTTGACGTAGATTAAAGCACGCTGAGTGAACGGAGGCTTTGAGGATGTGACGAGCAGGTTGGGCTCAGGCGTGGGTCACAACGGGCCATTGGATTCATTCGCTTTTAGTGGTAACGACACTGCAGTTCGTCGAAGTTGGGCAATAATACGGTTTATACTTTAGAACAAAACGAAACGTTTGTCATTGAGCACACTAGACTAACCATATAGGATGTTGTGTCCACCCCAGTCTGCTGACAGATGCTGTGCCCGTGCCAAAAGTCGAGCACTGCAACGCTTTACACGGGTGACAAGAGTCTGAAGCACTGGTCCCCAATGGAGACAGATTCCAAAGTATCCTCTCCTCTCTGTCCTCTCTCCTCCTCCTTTCCTCCTCTCTTCTCTCTCCTTTCCTCTCCTCTCCATCCTCCTCTTTTCCTCTCATGGCATCTCCTCTCCTCTTTCTCTCCTTGCCTCCTCTCTCCTCACCACCCTCCATCTGTTCTCCTAAACGATAGGGCGTTTTGTTCCCATCCAGCTGGACATGCTGTGTGTGTGTGTCCGCGTGCGCGCGCGTGTGTGTGTACGCGCGTCCGTGCGTGTGTGTGTGTGTGTGTTGGGTTAGTCTCTGTTGAGTGGTTCGGTCCATTCGACCTGCTCCCCAGTCAGATTCCTTCATCAGGGGGTCTGTAACTTGGCTGAGCTGTGGTGCGAGAGAGTTTAGGAACATTCCTTGGTCTGCGCTGGTCCCCTGTAGCACCATAGGCTACATCGCTGTACAGTACATGCATTGTATTGCAGCTGTCGCTCGGTAGCTAAACATGCACCTTTCCCCCAACGCTACATCCATTCTTGTTTCCGCTGTACAAGTTGAACTGTGTAAATCCACAGCGGATTAGACACCGGAATTGAGCAGCGATTGCGTTTCTGAAAGCTGTTTGTACTGTGGTGACTTAACCAGTGTCGTCGTGTTTGTATCGCATCATGCAGTGTACTGGAGACATCTTGACTCTCTGTGTCTCCCTGTGCTCACGTTAAACTGGTACTGTTGTACAGTGGGACCCTGTGTGTGTGTGTGTGCATCTCTCTCTCTCTCTCTCTCTCTCTCTCTCTCTCTCTCTCTCTCTCTCTCTCTCTCTCTCTCTCTCTCTCTCTCTCTCTCTCTCTCTCTCTCTCTCTCTCTCTCTCTCTCTCTCTCTCTCTCTCTCTCTCTCTCTCTCTCTCTCTCTCTCGGTTTTTGCCCTTCATTGAAGTCCTCGTCTGATGACACGGCGGACGGGGCGTGTCCGTCTCCACGTGCGTCGCCGTGGTGACCGTGAAGCCGCACGGTGTTTGAGCCTATCTTGTCTTATCGACAAGTCTCCTGTGACGTGCGTTCAAAACGGTGAACTGTGAGCTTAATCAAATGCTACAGCTGTGATTTATTAATAAGCAGCGACCGTGCGGTGGTCTGTGTTGTATGGATTCATCCGTTGGCATTCCATGGCTTCTTATTTGCCCACCTGTGGGGGGCGGGTCCCTGTCCTGAGTGACGGTAGGGTCATCCAGTGGCTTGGGTCCACTCATGGCACTCCCACGTTCTGATTGGCTGTTTTTATTAGAGGGCGGTAGCCGGAAGGCATTTGGTTGATCTCGCTAACATAGGAGTGGTGCTGCTGCTGCTGTCTATTCATGAAGTGATTAGCTTTTGTCCTTAAACACACACGCGTGCACCCACACACACACAGGCTCACACACACGCCTGCACACATACACACACACACACACACACACACACACACACACACACACACACACACACACACACACACACACACACACACACACACACACACACACACAGGCTCACACACACATGCCTGCACGCACGCACGCACACACACAGGCTCACATGCACACACACACGCCTGCACGCACACACACAGGCTCACACGCACACACACACACCCTGGGACATTAAGGGCGCAGACACAGAGTCCCAAAGGTCAGGAGCCGTTCTGCTAATTAATTTCTACGTCCTGCAAATGTCATTATCTGCTCAACCACTACACAACTGCGCTGTGAATGGGTCTCCGTGTCTTCACGTCGCTGCCCACTGGCCTTTCAAGGTTGGAGTTGTAATTGACGCAGAGTTTTGGGATTCTGCCAACTCGAAAGGATCCTCGAGGGGGGGAGTGCACAGGATAGGACAGGATAGAGTATAGCCGTGGTTCATAAGCTACTGCCCGGTATGCATACTGTATACAGTGTGTTTATATTTAGAAGACAGCATGGCGGTCCGGTGAACGTGTTGCCTAGTAACTCCGCACACTCCAAAGGAAATGGCAGACATTTTGCACGTAACCCACAACGCACTTCTGCCAAAGATTTCTTCCTTCGGGTTGTAGTACGTTGTTGCTTCTAGTTTGGTTTACAGACGGTCTTCTGTCAGCACTGACGGACACTAAGGAGATCGGACTCCAGAGAGCTTCCTGTTTCCTGTTCTGTGGGAATGAAGCTGCTTTGCTGTGTTTGTATGGCTTGCCCTGTGTTCCATGTGTTCATCAAACTTCCTTGTGTGTGTGTGTGTGTGTGTGTGTGTGTGTGTGTGTGTGTGTGTGTGTGTGTGTGTGTGTGTGTGTGTGTGTGTGTGTGTGTGTGTGTGTGTGTGTGTGTGTGTGTGTGTGTGTGTGTGTGTGTGTGTGCGTGCGTGCGTGCGTGCGTGCGCGCGCGTGCGTGCGTGCGTGCGTGCGCGCGCGCCTGTTTCAGCATACAAACAGTTGAACGCAAATTATGGTAGTTTGATTCTCTCTCGCTCACTCACTTTTTTTTTCCCCCTCTAAATACAACTCATCACTTTTCACAAATCTCCCCTTTCGACGAACCAGTCGACCACAGCCAAGTCTAACAAACACGTGACTTGGCCTAAAATAATCAGCATTATAGTCCCAACATTAGCCCTCTGTTCTCCTGTGTCCGGAGTCATAGGTGTAAGCAGTGCGAGTAGCAGGAACAGAACACCGAGTCAGCACAACGCAATGATGATCCAACTGATCTCAACTGATTAACCATCTTTCACCTGCTCACACCTGCTCAGGGTTGTGGGAGGGGCTTAGGAACCCACACACACACAACGCCAAACCATGCCAAAACCGTTAATATGGCGTTGATTGATGGCCAGGGTGCTGATGACAGGTGAGGGGGGTGGATGGGGATGCTGTGGAGACGGTTGAAGGGAGTCTGTCTCGCCTCCCTGGGGGGGGGGATGCTGCTGATGATGATGCAGTGAGGAGGGGGAAACCCGGTCGATTCTGTCAATGGAAACCGCGTGTGTGTGTGTGTATGAAGGGGCTATATGTGTGTGTGTACGGTGTTGTGTGTGTGTGTGTGTGTGTGTGTGTGTGTGTGTGTGTGTGTGTGTGTGTGTGTGTGTGTGTGTGTGTGTGTGTGTGTGTGTGTGTGTGTGTCACAGGTGTCTCTAGATATCATAATAGCTGGTTGCTCAGCTGGGGTCAGGTGCCCTCTCTCCCCAGCACACTAGATAACAGCCCTCATGCTAGAGTTAGTGGAGACCGCAGCAAAAGCAACTCTGAATGTGACCTATTTTCAACGTTTGGCCCATTTTCCTTCTCACTGTGCAGAGAGAGAGAGAGAGAGAGAGAGAGAGAGAGAGAGAGAGAGAGAGAGAGAGAGAGAGAGAGAGAGAGAGAGAGAGAGAGAGAGAGAGAGAGAGAGAGAGAGAGAGAGAGAGAGAGAGAGAGAGAGAGAGAGAGAGAGAGAGAGAGAGAGAGAGAGAGAGAGAGAGAGAGAGAGAGAGAGAGAGAGAGAGAGAGAGAACTCTGAAAATGATTTTGGGACAGAGCAAAGTTTGATTACTTTATTACCTTTATTGATTACCTTATGGGGGAGACTTCCCAAGTCTCCCCCATAAGGTAATATAACCGCAGTACATACACAGTTTCCAAGACTTGGGAACTGTGTAGTGTGGTTATATTGTGGTTATACTGTGTTTGTACTGTGGTTATATTTTGGTTATATTATGGTTATACTGTGGTTAAACTATACTGTGGTTGTATTATGGTTCTATTATGGTTATACTGTGGTTAAACTATACTGTGGTTATATTATGGTTAAACTATACTGTGGTTATGTTGTGGTAGTACTGTGGTTATATTATGGTTAAACTATACTGTGGTTATATTATGGTTAAACTATATTGTGGTTATGTTGTGGTAGTACTGTTGTTATATTATGGTTAAACTATGCTGTGGTTATGTTGTGGTAGTACTGTGGTTATATTATGGTTAAACTATACTGTGGTTATGTTGTGGTAGTACTGTGGTTATATTATGGTTAAACTATACTGTGGGTTATGTTTGTGGTAGTACTGCTGTTATATTATGGTCTAAACTAAGCTGTGTGTTATGTTATTGGTATTACTGTGGTTATATTATGGTTAAACTATCTGTGTGTTATGTTGTCGTAGAACTGTGATTATTATGTTAAACCTATACTGTGGTTATGTTGGGGTTATGCTGTGTTTGCACTGGGATTATACTGCGGCACGGTACACAAAGTAATTTTGAGATCCAAATTTGATTTCTTTCTTCCTCACACACTTATACAATACACAAAAACTTGGAGCTTTACAGAACATTTAACAAGATGGACATCAGCAGTTTGCCTGTCAAATTACGCTCTCTCAAAAGTGTGTGTCTGAATCAACTGGGGTCTTTAATAAAAACTCACAGTCCTAACAGCTTATGACACACACACAAAAATATAAAAGTGAATGGTTGTGACAGAATGTCCTCCTCTCTCTCTCTCTCTCTCTCCTCTCTCGTCCTCTCTCTCTCTCTCTTCTCTCTCTCTCTCTCTCTCTCTCTCTCTCTCTCTCTCGTCTCTCTCTCTCTCTCTCTTCTCTCTCTCTCTCTCTCTCTCTCTCTCTCTCTCTCTCTCTCTCTCTCTCTCTCTCTCTCACAGGACATGAACCAGGTAGTAAATCAAACAAGTCCTGGGTGGAGTTGCATCGATTGGAAGGAATGCATGTAGCCAACGATTTTCAAAGATTAATGGGGGAGAGAAAAAGCTGGGAACCAAGGGGGAGGGGAGGCGGGAGGGAGAGAGAGAGCAAAATAGAGTGAGCTAGAACAAGAGTGGGAGGGAGAGAGAGTGTGAGAACAGGAACAGAGGGTTTGTACACCTCAGTGTCACGTATAGGGGCATCGCAATGTTGGTTATTGTGACGGTAGCAATGTTGTTTTGGTCATTGTTTAGGTATAAATCGTGAAACAATTTGTGATTACGGGGAGACTTTGTCATGTTTGAAACTGCCACATTGTTTCCCACGAGAGACGTGGCCGAACAAAGTTTTCATTAGACTAGTTGCGGTATAATTACGTTGATTAAGGATCTTACAGAGTTACAACCCTCTTGAGTCCTCTCAAAATGGCAGAGTATCGCCAACAAAAACTCCCATGATGCATTCTGATGTACAAGCCCTATCCAGTGTATTTAGGGCGGTGTTACGGCTTTGGAGTCTGACTATGTTGTGGTTACAACGGGTTGTGTATCGATCATGTCCTTCATTACCCCCCCCCCCCACCCCCTCATCATCATCTTCTTCTTCACCTCCTCAAACCTCACCTCTTCACCCCTCCATCACTTCATCCCTCCATCATTGACCTCAATGGAGAAAAGGGGACTTGTCGATGTGTGTGTCTGTGAGTGTGTGTGTGTGTGTGTGTCGATGTGTGTGTCTGTGAGTGTGTGTGTATCTGTGTGAGTGAGTGTGTGTATGTCTCTTATGTATCAGTGTGTGTGTGAGTGCGTGTGTGTATATGTCTATGTATCAGTGTGTGTGTGTCTCTATGTATCAGTGTGTGTGTGTGTGTGAGTGTGTGTGTGTGTCTCTATGTATCAGTGTGTGTGTGTTTACTGTCACTGTCACTGTTTTCCACTTTACTGCTTCTAAGGCGAGGAGAATCTGGTTGGATGGGGGGGGGTGCTTTCCGGTCTTTCCCTGGCAACCCACAACACACACACACACACACACACACACACACACACACACACACACACACACACACACACACACACACACACACACACACACACACACACACACACACACACACACACACAAGCCCCACCTTCCACACACACACACACACAAGCCCCACCTTCCACACACACACACACACACACACACACACACACACACGCACAAGCCCCACCTCATACACATACACACACACACACACACACACACACACACACACACACACACACACACACACACACACACACACACACACACACACACACACACACACACACACACACACACACACACACGCACAAGCCCCACCTCATACACATACACACACACACACACACACACACACACACACACACACACACACACACACACACACACACACACACACACACACACACACACACACATGATCCTGGACTCGCGAGGCGTCCCGCACGGAGGTTATTTGGTACCATTTAGAATTTCACGCTGGCGGGCTTCTACAAGCGGAGCGGAGGAAAACGCACACAAACACACCACTTCTTCACTCTTCGCCGGCGCTCCAAAGATTGCTACATTTATGTATGTGTGTAGCTGGTGGCGGCCGGAGGCGCGGTGTGTGTGTGTGTGTGTGTGTGTGTTTCGTCGCACTAGGAGACATCTTAATAGTGAGGCTAACTTCAGGCTGGTGGTTCAGTGGGGCTCGTGGGCTCTGTCTCCGGAGAGGAGAGGAGGAGAAGAGGAGGAGGAAGAGGAGGAGAACGGTGAAGAGGGGGAGGAGGAGGAGGAGGGTGAGGGGAGGAGGAGGAGAACGGTGAGAGGGGAGGAGGAGGAGGAGGAAGAGGAGGAGGAGGAGGAGGCGGAGGGTGAGGAGGAGGAGGAGGAGGAGAAGGAGGAGAACGGTGAAGAGGGGGAGGAGGAAGGGGAGGGGGAGGAGGAGGGCGGAGGGGGGGAGGAGGAGGAGGGGGAGGAGGAAGGAGGGAGGGAGGAGGAGAAGGCATTTATAATGAATAACGTACAGCGCTTGTGCTGTTGACAGCAGGTGTTATTAGTGCTCTGTTGTTCTCCTGGACTATTTATTCATCCTTTTTCCCTCTATATCTCTCATAGTTTTATGCTCTCTCTTGCTCTGTCTCTCTCTCTCTCTCTCTGGCACTCTCACTCTGAGATTATGGAATGTGGGATCGAATATTTTCTATTGTTTGTTTGTACAGATTAACATCCTGAGCAAAATTATTTTAGTTTCTATCTTTTGCAAATCTAAAACATTATTTGTCATACTCTTTGTTTGGACATTTAACTTTTTGTTTGGACTAGCAACTTTAAGGCTATTTTCATCCCCACAAACTGTTAATGTAAATGTAAACTGTAATTTAATTATTGTATTATCTTGAATATAAATGTTGTTATGATAAATTGTTTTGTTTTCAAATGAACCCCCCCAACCTTTGCTGAGTGGACTGTCTGTCCATTGTGAGAACGATGGGTCGGTTGCCAAGGCTGGTTGTCATGGTTTCCCCTCCTCCTCGCTGGTTCCCAGTCTGTGCTCATAAAGATAGAAGGAGAGCTCTCTCTCTCTCTCTGTCTGTCTGTCTGTCTGTCTGTCTGTCTGTCTGTCTGTCTGTCTGTCTGTCTGTCTGTCTGTCTGTCTGTCTGTCTGTCTGTCTGTCTGTCTGTCTGTCTGTCTGTCCCCTCCTAACTTTCACTCTCTGTTTCCTCTTGCTTTCTCTCCCCCTCCCCCCCACCCCTCTCTCGCTAAGCGTTTGAAGTCTGAAGTCATAAGGATCTTAGACGGACTTAAATCCTGTGTTTGTGTGTGTATGTTTGTTTGTGTGCAGCCAATGCTAGAGTTTTTGTACCTCTGCTGAAATATGCGCCCCTACAGTACACACGCAACACACGCCGTATCCAATCGTGCACGTGTGCGTTGAGCTTTGCTGCGTAAAGCCCTGAACAGCCAGCCGTGGATTAGGGAGGCCTGCCCTGCTCCAGGCCCCTGGGCCTGGCTGCCCTGGGCCTGCCTGCCCTGCTCCAGGCCCCTGGGCCTGGCTGCCCTGGGCCTGCCTGCCCTGCTCCAGGCCCCTGGGCCTGGCTGCCCTGGGCCTGCCTGCCCTGCTCCAGCTCCCTGGGCCTGGCTGCCCTGCTCCAGCTCCCTGGGCCTGGCTGCCCTGGGCCTGGCTGCCCTGGGCCTGGCTGCCCTGGGCCTGGCTGCCCTGGGCCTGCCTGCCTGTTTGAAATCTGCAGGATTAGCCCGTGTGGAGCTCAAGGCATTGGCCTCTGTCAGCGCGCGTCGTAGAGACTCTCCTGAGACTGGTGGGTGGGGGGGGGGAAGGAGCCAACCAGGCCAGGTCAGAGGTCGTGGCCTCGTGAGCTCATCACTGCCCCAAAACTCAACCTGTCGTGTTGAAGGTACGAGCTGAGCTTCGGTCGGTGAGCCTGTGATGGCGGCAGGACGTGTGTGTGTGTGTGTGTGTGTGTGTGTGTGTGTGTGTGTGTGCGTGCATGTGTGGCAGAGACATCAGACTCATCGTCTGGGCAACAAGTAGCCCATGCTATGTTTTAAGAGGGTCCGGCCAGAGACGGTGAGAAGCCTGTGATTCAGAAATGGAGGAGGACGGGCCGTTCTGGTCTGTGGTGGTGCTGGTGCTGCGGGTGCTGCTGGTGCTGGTGCTGGTGGTGCTGGTGCTGCTGGTGCTGGTGGTGCTGGGGGTGGTGCTGCTGGTGGTGGTGCTGGTGCTGCTGGTGGTGCTGGGGGTGGTGCTGCTGGTGGTGTACTGAACACAGGTGCCTGGATCGCAGGCTGGTTGGCCTCAGTGGTGACGCAGACACGGTGCTTGTTTGAATGGACTGCGAGCCGTCACTTTATCTGTGAATAGGTCCACTTTCAGAGTTTTCTGCCAGGTCAAACGTTCTGGCGTTTTAATGGATTAGGGTGGGGATCAGAGCATAGATCATGTGACACGTGGTGCCCAATCCTTTCTGTCTGTGTTTGTGCATGTGTGTGGTTGTGTGTGTGTGTGTGTGTGTGTGTGGTTTTGTGTGTGTGTGCCTGTGCCTGTATGTGTGTTAGTTTTATGAATACTTGGCTAACTCGGATTACTCTGGACCACTTTACACTAAATCTCCAGGCCTTGTAGCGCTGCTGGTTTGTGAAAGTATCGGAGTGTAAATCTTTTAATACGACCTGAGCACTTCCCCTATTGACTTTTGTTTCATTTTTATTGGCTAAAAGTCCACCAATCAACATCCATCAGGGACAAAGCGCACACTGCAAAGAACGTAAACACACGACATATATACAACCGTGTATTCTGAACAGCGATATTTTCTCTCCGTTTTCTCCCTTCCTTGTAGAGCCTTCTCTTTGGTTTCTCGTGAAAAGTTAGCGTTAGAGGAAATCATTTAAAGGGAGGCTAACATTTCATCCTCCCTGTTATCCTGTGAGTTTTTTTCCGCTGATCGCTGAAAGCCTTGTATTATTTTCCACGGTGCTCACTGTTTGTTGTGGTCTCGTGTTACAGTGTTTGTCATGTTTGTCGCAGTGTGCGTCATGCGTTTGTAACTGTGTTTGTTGTGTTTGTTACTGTGTTCGCCATGCTTGTTGCAGTGTGTGTTGCTTCATGTGTTGTGTTTGTTGAGAGAGAGAGAGAGAGAGAGAGAGAGAGAGAGAGAGAGAGAGAGAGAGAGAGAGAGAGAGAGAGAGAGAGAGAGAGAGAGAGAGAGAGAGAGAGAGAGAGAGAGAGAGAGAGAGAGAGAGAGAGAGAGAGAGAGAGAGAGAGAGAGAGAGAGAGAGAGAGAGAGAGAGAGAGATGCTGAGTGAGAGTCACTACAGCATCTCTCAGGGTCAATGCCTCCATTATCATTCAAATCCTGTACGCCGTGCAGGCTTACAGGAATGTGCATTGTGGATGACTTCACATGGGAATCCCAGCTTTCTCTTTCTCTCACTCTCTAGCTCTCTCTCTTTCTGTAGCTGTCTGTGTCTCTGTCTCTCTTTCTGTGTCTGTTGCTCTCTCTTTGTCTCCCTCCCTCTGTGTCTGTCTCTCTCTCCCTTTGTGTGTCTCTCTGTCTGTCTCTGTCTCTTTCCCTCTGTCTTTCTCTCTCTCTCTCTGTGTCTCTCTCCCTCTGTCTCTCTCTCTCTCTCTCTCTCTCCCTCTGTCTCTCTCTCTGTCTCTCTCTCCCCCCTCTCCCTCTGTCTCTCTGACTGCAGCAGTCCTTTGACGTCATCAGTGGGCTGAACTGCAGCCACAGCAAGAAGGCTGCGGCTGTCAATGTGAAAGATCGTTCCCTCTCCTCCGTCCTCTTCCTCCTGAGCGCGGCCCCCATCACACGGCCCTGTACATCTTTTAATACATGACGCGTGTCCCAGGGCCCACGGCTGGGGTCCCACGCTACGGCGCGTTGTCCACTGAGCACAGGGCACGCGTGCGTCTCGTCACGGCGGAGTTTGAGAGGAGTCTGTAACCATGGCAACACAGAGAAACGTCCCTGCGTGCGGCGTGGCGTGGCGTGGCGTGGCGGCGGCGGCGGCGGCGGCATGGGTCTGCCTGGCACACTTGCACTGTTTGTGTATTTTTCTCTTTTTTTAATTATTTCCTTCTCGTTGGATTTTGTTGCGTCTACACGTCCCTCCGGGTCGCCTTGACGACCGACCTTTAATATTATTAATAAACGGTAACACATTTATCCAGCTCAAGTGATCCCAAGAGGCTTCACTGTGATGAGGAGAAACCGAAACACGAACAAGGAACCAGAAAACGAAGTGACCAGGGCGATAATCCAAAAGCTTGGGCATCCTTCACTGCATCTGCACTTCTTGTTCACACAATGGATTTCTTTCTATTCACACGAGGAACGATGCTTTTTTTTGCATTGCCAACGCATACAGCAAATAACAAAACGACAAAATAATACAAAAACCTTTTTTCTTTTTTTACATTTGATCAACATATGAATGAAGGAACACCAAACAATCGAATCAATATATTATCTTACATTTATGCATGCAAATGATCACTTATATTTATCTTCCGTCCTCTCTCTCCTTCTTCGCCCGTTTGTGTTGTGGTGGAGGTCCACTCCTGATGTTCTCCGTAGGTGGTGTTTCTCACTTCATGTCGGTCGATTATGTCTCAGCGTTGCGCTTCTGCTCAACTTCTGGGTCAGAAGGAGCACAGGGGAATTCAATCCAGTCTTCCGCGGGCCGCTGCGTTCACCACCTAGACATCTAGCGCTCACCCAACTCACTCTTCCGTTCACCACCTAGACATCTAGCGCTCACCCAACTCACTCTTCCGTTCACCACCTAGACATCTAGCGCTCACCCAACTCACTCTTCCGTTCACCACCTAGACATCTAGCGCTCACCAAATTCACTCTTCCGTTCACCATCTAGACATCTAGCGCTCACCCAACTCACTCTTCCGTTCACCACCTAGACATCTAGCGCTCACCAAATTCACTCTTCCGTTCACCATCTACGACATCTAGCGCTCACCCAACTCACTCTTCCGGAGAGGGGGGAGGGTGAACACACACACATGCTTCCACAAGCTCCGAGTTCTCCGAGCTGAGAGTCTGCCGTGTCGCTGAGGTATCACTGGCGTACTCACTGGCGTATGCCGTCCCCAACAGCAGGAAGAAGCCTCCCCACTCCCCACTCTGAGGTGGCGTGTGTTTTTAAACAGGGGTGACAAATACGTCTTCCCAAATGTGTTTCGCCAGAATGAGAGTCCCGCGCGCATCTCGTAAATGATACATAAATAAGGGGCTTTGGGCTCTAATGTCGTGGCAGAGTCTCGTGCCGAACACATGCTGTCATTACTCTTTCATCGCCGCCGGCGTTGAACCGCAACCTCCTACATTTACTCCATAATGAGGCTTTATGAAATATTCAGACCGTCACCTGAAGGAGTTTAGAAACTCCTGTGTGTGAGTGTGTGTGTGACACACATGATTTGTGTTTTCATAAACATTTGTTATTCCTCAAATTACCGAACAACTGGAAGAGCCATCCATCCTGGATTAAGCTCATTAAATGTGATTGGCTGATCGGATCGGGGTTGAAGATGGGCCCAGGAGTTTGTCTGTCTTCATTTCTCTCTTTCTTTCTTTCTTCGCTCCTTACTTTCGTTATTTTCAGTGTTGAAGTAGACAACAATGCAGTTTAGCATCTAACCAGCAGCTAAGCAGAAGTGCAAAATAGTCATCTGCATTTACCTCTCTTTTCTGCATTTTGCACTAAAATGTCTCTCTCTCTTTCTCTCTTTCTTTCTTTCTTTCTTTCTTTCTTTTCTTTCTTTCTTTTCTTTCTTTCTCTCTTCTTTTCTCTCTTTCTCTTTCTTTCTCTCTCTTTCTCTCTTTCTTCTCTCTTCTCTCTCTCTCTCTCTCTCTCTCTCTCTTTCTCTCTCTCTCACGTTTGGACCACCACTACTAAATCAACCGGGGCCTTTAATTAAAACGCAAATGCTGACACCCCCCCCCCCCCCCCCCCCCCCCCCCAACCTGACCGTGCATATATCACGAGTTAAAGCAGTGCGGTGAGTGACAGGATGAACTTTAAAGAACACGAAGTGATTACTGAAGGATGCATCTTTAAATCTCCCTCTTCACCGTCCTGGACAGGTAGTGAATATGCCCCCCCACCCCCCCCCCCCCCCCCGCAGGTCTGTTTAATGAAGAGCTGGCGCTCTGTGAAGCACACCGGAGCACTTAATAGATGTCACGTATGACTCGCATGAAAAGCCAGAGGTGGGCCCCTCCTCTGGCTCCCCAAGGCCAGGTCTGTGTGCTCAGACTACGGAGAGGTTCATTAGGCGAGTCCCCTGCCTCGATTCAGGGCCTCTGCTGGTATACACAGACCTCCCCTCGACATGTATCACATAGTGTGTGCGTGCGTGTGTGTGTATGTTTAGGTGTGTGTGTGTGTTTGTTTTAGCTGTGTGTATGTGTGTGTGCGGTGTGTGTCTGTGTGTGCTTGTGGGTGCATGTATGCATATGGGTGTGGGTGTGTGTGTGGGTGTGCGTGCGTGCGTGTGTGCGTGTGTGTGGGGGGGGGGGTTAGCTACGTGTTTGTATGTGTGTTTGGTGTGTGTGGGTGTGAGAGGCAGGTGGAGGGGTAGGAGAGCTCCACGTCTTTCCTAGATGTGGAGCTGCTATGCAGGGCTGAACTATGGCTCTTTTCCCTGTGGGATGGAAGATCCCAGTCTGATGGCGAAAGAACCCCTGGCTGCCACACTCTTCATGCAGCTCGTGGGATCGTTGTGTCTTACGCAGATGTTTCATATTTTACAGAATAGTAACTGGATAGTCTCGCCGTTGGGTTGTTGGACTCTCAGTCGACGCATTTAATCTCAGCGGCAGTAGTCCTGCTGGACTGCGTCAGAACCTCTGGGGGGGGACGGCACAGAGACCGAGCTGGGAACCAGAAACTGCAAGGGGCGGAGTCACGCCTTGTTTCCTGTTTCCTCACGGAGATATTCCACCCAAGTAAAACATGCGTGAGTGGACGAAGCTTTCAGAATGGGATTATAAGGAGTGTATTCCTACAGTGGCCAGTCTACCCGGTGTTGATTTGAAACGATTAGACACTTTTTTTACAATGAAGCATGAGCATCCATTTTGTCACCTGGAGCATGCTCAGTCGGTACGCTTGCTTTGTGTACAGCCCTCGCGGTCACCAATTTTGGGCTTGCGGAAAATGGGCAGAGGACGACAAATCCTTGAGAACACATGGACCCCCGTGAGCACGCGAGAAAGTACAAGCTTTAGGGTTAGGGGGCGTTGAATAATGTGGATGTGTGAACCCCTTTGAGACTGGAGCTGTGATGAAGGGATATGCTAATGCTATCGACTGTCCAACCTTTCCAACCTGTAGACATGTACGTTATCTATCCCTACCTGCTCATTAATGACCTGGATCTGAACCCACTGTAAGTTGGATGAAAGCGCATGCTAAATGACTATAACGTTGCCGAATGGTAAATAGTAATGTAGTAATAACATGCGTCTGTAATGTGAACACATACGCCTGCTCAAAGTAACGAGTGCACGTGCGCGGGTGTGTGCACGTGCGCGGTCTGACTACGCAGTGAACTACATCCACCAGCAGAGGTCATTTCCCTCCCTAAGCCCGTCGTCTCTGGTGCAGCAATTAATTCCGTGCACACACACACACACACACACACACACACACACACACACACACACACACACACACACACACACACACACACACACACACACACACACACACACACACACACACACACACACACACACACGCGTGAGTGCACGTACAGGGGGGGCACGGCGGTAGATTACTGGGTGCTCAGCGGTCTGATGAACTGGTTGATTCTGGGTCAGTGGTGGGACTGATTACTAACGATGTCATGATTACAAGTCATACAGAGACAAGGTGTGTATATATACAGTATATCTATGTGTGCGTGTGTGTGTGTGTGCGTGCGCGCGCACGCGTTCCATCAGCCTTTGCATTCGGCTGCGAAACGCTGCCATACCATAATAATCAACGCAAGGCGCTCCGCCGCCTGTGTTGGCCGCGCGTCAGGCGGCCATTTTCTGGCTTCAAACAAATCGCCAAGCTTCCGTCGTCGACGGCGAACTCTCGGCTCTCGGCTCTCGGCTCTCGGCTCTCGGCTCTCGGCTCCGACGAGCGGAAGCGTTCTTTGCACGTTGATGTGTTTTGTGCTGAGCGCGCGTGCGAGCGAGCGATGACGCGGAGCTGCGGGCGCCACTCTGAGGCCTTTTCACGTCCGTCCTCTCGAGGGATGTCGTCGCAACTTGACCACGGTCATCCATCGCCTCTTCACCCCCTCCCTCTCTCTCTCTCGTAACGGAGGTAATGGAGGCATTGGCCCTGAGAGATTCTGTGGTGCCGTGGCTGTCACTCAGACTGTACCAAAGGGTGCCTGTAAAGGTTTCAAATCAACACCGTGTAGAAATGCACAAATTACAGTCCCCTCCTGAAAGCTTTTGGTTTGGGGCCCAGGCTCCGAGGTTCTGCTGTAACACAGTAGTACTGCTGCGTCTCTCATATCGATCTTTTGACGAGCGAACACGTTTTATGAAAGGCCACCGGTTCTTCACTCCAACAATTTGAATGTTGTCGTTTTTCTTCCCTGTTCTTCCCTTCGATTCATCCTTGGCCATGTTCCCCCATGTTCACGTGATCTAATTCAACTAGAATGACTTGACTATTAATAGGAAGGTGTTGGATGCTCCCATTTAGCTGTTCACGACCCACGGGTCAGCTTTAAACGACATTACATTTATTTAGCTGACGCTTTTGGTCCAAAGGGACTTACAGTAAGTGCACTGAACCATGAAGATGCAACCCGAAAAAAGTGCAAGAATCCTAGTGCAGAAAAGCATCGAATGAGCCACCGCTTCAAGTGCTACATCAGAGAAACGAGAGAGGGAAAGATTTAGTCGAGCGGCAGCTGGGGTCCCCCCCCCGTGGTGAGGGAGTAGCGGCCCGTCCTGACCCGTCATGGAGCGTGGAGGACGGGCTGGGGTGTGCGGTTTGACCGTGGCCTGGATCGACTTGAATGGGATTCGGACTTTGAAATTCATTTACTATATACTATATTCATTTACTGTTTCTGAACGTTGTGTTTCTAACATCGAAATGGCAATGAATAAACAAAGTAGGACCATTTCCGACAACCCAACCTTTGCGGTAGAAGAGGAAAAGTGTGGGCGTCATTAAATATGTATTATCTTATATAACTTTCAGTGACTGACTTAATCACTTACAAAGCTGCAGACCTAGCCTTCACCATGTGGCACATTTAATACGGCCCGAATATAATTCTTCATCCACTTCAACGATTATTAATTTGGATGAATTATGGAAGCGTTAACGAGCCTAATAATACAGCCTAGTCTATATACACACTCAAAACCACTCAATCAACTTGTTTATTAAATGGACTAATGAAGGCAGTTCCAGGAATGACTCCTGAATAAAAGGTCCGCCTCTCTGCCCTGTGCACACCACCTGGCACCTCTCTTCTACACGACCTCTCTCCTCTCAGCCTGTCTGTCTGTCCTCTCCTCGCCACCTCGCCCCCTGTAATATCTCCTGGCCATCTTTCCCTCTCTTGTTGCGACAAGCCATGTTTTACTTCCCCACTTTCCCTAGCAACCAGTCCTATCTCTCATCTCTTCTTCTGAGACCACTTCTCTCTCATCTCATCCCTCTCTCTCTTCTCTCCTCTCTGTCTATCTCACGCACGCACGAACGCACGCACGCACGCACGCACGCATGCACCCACACACTTAACCTCTCTTCCTCCTCCTAGAATATGTTAATTCCTGTGTCCTTGTCCCTATATTTTTCCTCTGACTTTGCAGCCTTGTTTTTATGCAGTGCACTTGAACACTAAGCAATATATTGCTCTCTATTGTGAGAGCAAGCCACCACCACTACCTCCTCCTCCTCCACCACTACCTCCTCCTCCTCCTCCTCCTCCTCCTCCTCCTCCTCCACCACCATAACCACCACCACTACCTCCTCCTCCACCACCACCACCGTAACCACCACTACCTCCTCCTCCGCCACCACTACCTCCTCCTCCTCCTCCTCTACCACTACCTCCTCCTCCTCCACCACTACCTCCTCCTCCTCCTCCACCACCATAACCACTACCTCCTCCTCCACCACCACCACCGTAACCACCACCACCACTACCTCCTCCTCCTCCACCACCACTATCTCCTCCTCCACCACCACCACCACCTCCTCTCTGTAAATTCCTCTTTCTGCTATATTTTATTTCAACACAGGCTTCTGAAAGGAGCGTACCTGATGTAAATGATGATGTGTAGCAGACACACCTCAGCTGCCTCGCTCCTGTTCTCTCTCTCTCTCTCTCTCTCTCTCTCTCTCTCTCTCTAAACTAGTATGAACCAGTCTTTGCTTACACATTGTCATAATGGTATGTCTTATCTTTATTAATTTAGAATATGTAACTGTAGAGTGGGGACAAGACCTCAATGATGAGAGAGAGAGAGAGAGAGAGAGAGAGAGAGAGAGAGAGAGAGAGAGAGAGAGAGAGAGAGAGAGAGAGAGAGAGAGAGAGAGAGAGAGAGAGAGAGAGAGAGAGAGAGAGAGAGAGAGAGAGAGAGAGAGAGAGAGAGAGAGAGAGAGAGAGAGAGAGAGAGAGAGAGAGAGAGAGAGAGAATTAAATCAGCACTGGGAGATTACTGAGCTGTCTACATGAGCTCTGCTAGAATGCAGGGTGATTAGACACGCACGCACGCACGCACGCACACACGCATGCACGCACAGAAACAATTCAGTGGATTAGGGCTCGCTGGTAAAGCAAGGCCAGGGTGAGGCAGATGGCTGTCCCGTGCATTGTTATGTAACGATTAAACACTAACCTTTCCTGGTACACACACACACACACACACACACACACACACACACACACACACACACACACACACACACACACACACACACACACACACACACACACACACACACACACACAAGGAGCATCCCCTTCATCATAAACATACAACTGTTGATGTTTTGCTCATCGACGCCCAACAGGTTGGGTAACGGTGGGGTTCGAACCCAGGGCTTCTTGTCTGGGGGGTCAAATGCTCAAGGACATTTCTTGCCCCACTAAAATGTAACTTGTCCTGGCCAAGCGGACAGTGTTGACGTGGAGCCCTGGAAGCATCGTCCAACAGCAGGAGGTCTTTAGAATCAGACACTTTGGACTGCTACCAGGAAATCACACACACACACACACACACACACACACACACACACACACACACACACACACACACACACACACACACACACACACACACACACACACACACACACACACACTACACAAACTACACACACACATTACACACACTACACACACACACACACACACTACACACACAAACTACACACACACTACACACACTACACACACACATTACACACACACACATTACACACACATTACGCACACACTACACACACTACACACACATTACACACACTACACACACATTACACACACACACACTACACACTACACACACATTACACACACACACACTACACACACATTACACACACACACACACACACACATACACACCATGCTCCCAGCAAGGTGCTGGGAGAATCCAAGGTGACCTTTCGAGGTGACAGGTGGGTCGCCATGCCAACAAGGTTGACAGATGCCACGGTGTGTGTGTGTGTGTGTTTGTGTGTGTGTGATTGGCATGTCTTGATGCAGTAGCAGTGATGGGTAAGAACCGTCTCATCCATTGTGTTCATATATTCCTTGTAAATAGGTTTTCCATTTTTCAAGATTTCATTGTTTGTATTCTTCTTATTTGCACTGTTGAGGAAATCCAGCATTCAGTGACTGCTTCCCTTTGTTCAATTAATGTGCATGTGACAATAAACTTGAAACACACACACACACACACACACACACACACACACACACACACACACACACACACACACACCAAGCACTCAATGACAGCGCTGGGCTAAACGTACAACGTTGCAGTCAATCAACACGGCTTACTTCGTAGACGATCCTGTTAAAACCGTTTTCTATTAATTAGCTTCAACAGAAACACAGGATCTCAAGCACCGTGCGCGCGTGTGTGTGTGCGTGCGTGTGTGTGTGTGTGTGTGCCTGCCTGTGCGTGCGTGTGTGTTCCCGTGTGTGCGTGCGTGTGTGTGCTTGCATGTGCAGGTGTGTGTGTGTGTGTGTGTGTGTGGGGGGGGGGGGGGGGGGGGGAGGGGGGGAAGGGGAGGTAGCGGATGGAGGACATCTGAAAGATGGAGTCCTCCTATTGATTTGGACTAACGACCGCACTAAGCAGGTCTTCAGTGGCACTCAGCAGGCTGAGGAGTAGGGCGTCGCCAGAGCTTAGCAGCTCTTGATCAATAGTTAAGGAGAAGTTAACCAAAGACACAAAACAAATCAACAGGGAATGAAGTGGAAATCCTCCCTTTATTGGGACTCCTGTGTTTGTGGGTCCCGCCGCACCGTCTCATGAGGGACTGTTTCATGGATGCGCCATGCTGCGAGTTTTACTGTGTTGTGTTGTTCAGTCTCCATGTGCTCTGCGGGGTCAAGCTAGCCTAGCCCTGATGCGCACGCACGCACGCACGCACGCACGCACGCACGCACGCACGCACCCACCCACACACACACACACACACACACACACACACACACACACACACACACACACACACACACACACACACACACACACACACACACACACACACACACACACACACACACACACACACACACACACACACACACACACACACACACACACCGCTCAGCCCTGCACGTCAGCCTGGAGCACATGGTGTGGTTGTGGTTCACAGTGTGAGCCAGCAGTGTCGGCAGACAGACAAAGCTTTTAAACTCCATCTCTTATGTCTCTGTGGCAGCTTCTCTTTCTCTCCGTCTCTATCTCCCTGGCGTTTCTGGATCCGATAGGTCTCTGGATGAACTATCATAGCATATATAATACCACTCAGTCTTTCTTCGGATCTATCACTCTGTCTCTCTTTCTCTCATTATGTGTTTCTCTTTCTATTGTCTCTCTCTCTCTGTCCCTTTCTCTCTATTCTCTTTATCTTCCCTCTCTGTATCTCTCGGAGTCTCTACCTCTCTGATCTGAGTCTCTCTCTCTCTCTCTCTCTCTCTCTCTACCTCTCTAACCTCTCTCTCTGAGTCTCTACCTCTCTCTCTGAGTCTCTACCTCTCTCTCTGAGTCTCTACCTCTCTCTCTCTAACTCTACCTCTCTCTCTCTCTGAGTCTCTCTCTCTACCTCTCTCTCTCTGAGTCTCTCTCTCTACCTCTCTCTCTCTGAGTCTCTACCTCTCTCTGAGTCTCTACCTCTCTCTCTCTACCTCTCTCTGAGTCTCTACCTCTCTCTCTACCTCTCTCTCTCTACCTTTCTCTCTGAGTCTCTACCTCTCTCTCTCTCTCTGAGTCTCTACCTCTCTCTCTCTCTCTCTCTGAGTCTCTACCTCTCTCTCTCTCTCTGAGTCTCTACCTCTCTCTCTCTCTCTGAGTCTCTACCTCTCTACCTCTCTCTTTCGGCCGGCTCTGCTATTAGTCCCTCATCTTTTATTCATAGGTACATAGTGTAAATCTGTGTGTATGCATTGCATTCACGTGTCTTGACAGTGGGGCTAAGTGTGTGTGTGTGTGTGTGTGTGTGGGGGGGGGGGGGGGGGGGGGGGTTGTTGAGGGAGAAGAGGTGGTATGTGTGATGTCACACCACCTCATGCTGTGTGCGTCATGGGCCAAGAATCAAGTACGGGGGAAATGGCCAAGCATAGCTCACTTTCCCATATCAGACCATGTGCATCGAGGCTGCACACACACACACACACACACACACTCACACTCACACTCACACTCATACACACTCACACTCTCTCACACACACACACTCACACTCACACTCTCTCTCACACACACACACACACACACACACACACACACACACACACACACACACACACACACACACACACACACACACACACACACACACACACACACACACACACACACACACACCGCTGTCTACCATCATCATCTTCACCTTGTGGGGGTAAAGATGATGATGGTAGACGATCCATCCGTCGGTAGATGGATGGATGGTAGGTGGAAGATGGATCGATCCATCCGTTCGTCTTCGTCGGGGGGGGGGGGGGGGGAAGGCTCGCGCATCGCATCCATCCGCGTCGTTTAACGCGTTGAGGAGACACGTCTGAGAGACGCGATACGGGCGCACCGTGCTCTCTGCATCCCTCTCCCTCTCTCGCTCAACGCCTCGTGCCGGCGCTGGTGACAGCTTGACACGGTGCCCCCCCCCCGCCCACCCACCGCCTCCCCCCACCCCCACCCCCCTCGGCTGGGTAACAATAGAGGAGCCATTTTGAATTTCTCAGGAGGAGTCCTAGCTTACCGTTTCTTCCTCACCTGCTACATCTCTGCATGCACATCTGTGTATGTGTGTAAAGTGTGTTTGGATGCATGCAGGTGTGTGTGTGTGTGTGTGTGTGCACAGTGTGTACAGTTTGTGTGTGTATGGGTATAGTGTGTGTGTACACAGTGTGTACAGTTTGTGTGTGTGTACAGTGTGTACAGTTTGTGTGTGTCTGGGTATAGTGTGTGTGTGTGTACAGTTTGTGTGTGTCTGGGTATAGTTTGTGTGTGTGTGTACAGTGGGTACAGTGCGTGTGTGTGCACTACAGGGAAGCTATCAGTGTGGTGAGCTACGTGATTGGTTTAGCGCTGGGGTGAGAGCTTGGTAATTAGGAGGCTAACGGCTCTCTGGTGCGACCAAATTCATCTCCACGCACCTTCCGGAAGACAAGCATTCCCTTCGTGGAAACACATGCACATTTAGCCATTCAACCCCCAACCTCACAATCCAAAACAAAAACATCAGACATCAGAAAAATGAGCAGTCGTCAAATCCAATAAAGATAAGTCAAGAATCAAAGGGAAATATTAGAATGGAAGTCTTAGTGTTTCCATCCCTTTTAGTTGATTTATTTTTGTATATTTATTTCTGTTTTATTTTTTGTAGAAACAGGACTATTCATTTGGACCGAGGGCGAGGAGTGATGAGTGATTATGGGATGGATGGAGAAAGAGCGATAGAGGGAGATAGAGAGGAAGAGGGAGATGTTGATCGTTTGCTTAAACCATCTCTCTGGCGGAGGAGGGTTCAGATGCTTAAGTGGTTTGATCAGCCACGCTCCACCCCCAGCCTCCACCCACCACCACCCACCCACCACCACCACCCACCCCCACCCCCACCCCCTCCCCCACCCCCTCCCCCTCCCCGTCCCTGTCTGGGTCTGACCTGTGCATGCTAACTGCTAACTGCTTGTTTTCTTAATGTGGATACCAATGATAGTGCAGGGATTTAGCATTGATGCCAGCTCAGCAATACTCACTCCTTCTGTGTGTGTGTGTGTGTGTGTGTGTGTGTGTTTCCCCCAGGCACTCGAGGTACGAGGTTGACACTCGGATGTATTAAAATATTCTCTCTCACACACACACACTCACACACACCCCTTCTTACAAACAGCATACATGATGGAAGCAAGGGATGATGGGAGGCAAGGGGGAGGAGAGGGGTGAGGAGAAGGGGGAGAGGAGAGGAGGAGAAGGGGTGAGGTGATGGAAGGAGAAGGGGGAGGAAAGGGGCGTGGAGAGGGGAGAAGGGGGAGGGGAGGAGAGGAGGAGAAGGGGTGAGATGATGGAAGGAGAAGGGGGAGGCCAGGGGGAGGAGAGGGGGGAGGGAGGGTGATGGCGGTGTGAAGGGAGAATGACAGGAGGGTGATGGGTGAGAGAGTAGCCTGGAGAAGACGAACGCCAATGACTTCAGCAGGGAGTGTGTTAATATCTGTTTTTTTAGTGTTTGTGTGTGTGTGTTTGTTAATGTATGTGTTTGTGTGCGTGTATTTGTTAAAATCTGTCTGTGTGGGTGTGTGTGTCAATTTGTGTGTGTGTGTATGTGTGTGTGTGTGTGTGTGTGTGTGTGTGTGTGTGTGTGTGCCTAAATGTCTGTGTGTCAATGTATTCATGTGTGTGTGTGTGTGTGTGTGTGTGTGTGTGTGTGTGTGTCCCTCCAGTGCTCTTGAAGGTCCCTGGACAGCTGAAAGGAGGATGGGGGTGGGGGGCTGGGGGGGGGGGTCCTCAGCCTGAGGTTCTGTATGAGTGTGTGAGTTACCCTTGAGGCCAATGAAAGCTATGGGAACATGCATTCAGCGTTACAAAAGAACCCGTGTGTGTATGTGTAGGTGTGTGTGTAGGTGTATGTGTGAATGTGTAGGTGTGTGTGTGTGTTTGCACGTGTGTGTGTGAGTGTATCCACATTGAAATGAGTCTACCACTGCAAGATTTTAATGACAATGAAGCCATTGACCCTGAGAAATGCAGCATTTTGGAGCTTTTGTGCTTTTCT
Organism: Lota lota; assembly: GCA_026745465.1. NCBI lineage: Eukaryota > Metazoa > Chordata > Actinopteri > Gadiformes > Lotidae > Lota > Lota lota. The sequence goes on along the minus strand of JACYXH010000705.1, from coordinate 421,776 downwards.
AGAGTGAACGTGCTGTTTGTATTTGTGTGTGTGTGTGTGTGTGTGTGTGTGCTTCTGTGTAAGTTTGGAGTTGTATGCTCTTTTGAATGTGTTCCGTATGGGTGCACACACACACACACACACACACACACACACACACACACACACACACACACACACACACACACACACACACACACACACACACATACACTTACAAATACACACACAAACATACACATACACACACAAATGCAAATACACAAATACAAACAGCCCATTCACTCTAGCTACTCCGTTTTTTAATACAGCCCACAAAACACAAAAGCTTCAAAATGCTGCATTTCTTGGGGTCAACATGCACCCATATATATTATCCCATATGTAATCTGTGTGTGTGTGTATGTGTGTGTGTGTTTCATACAGTTCAAGGTACACAATTCCTTTCTGTTTATTTTCGCCACCTCATTTATTTCTGTTCCGCAGCATTTGTTCCCTTGTACCCCGCTATGCGAACAGAACAACGGAAGCAAGAGGAAGACTCTTGCTTCCTCTTCTCGCTCCTCTCTGGTGGTTTTCCAACTCGGTCCTCCTGGCTCTGGATCTCCAGAAACTGGTCTCTCTCTACAGAGTCCCGCTTCCTCTGGGCCGTTCCTGTTCTGTCCTCTATGTCCTGGTTTATCCTCATTCATTCCCAATTTGCACCCTTACTCCCCCCCCCCTCTCTCTCTCTCTCTCTCTCTCTCTCTCCTTCCCATCCTATTGTTCTGTTTAATCTGGTGTGTTCTCTGGCTGTGCTCTGGTGTCCAGATGAATCATTAATCTAGGGCACCCAAACTACTGTCTATCCCCTGACACACACACACACACACACACACACTTCACCCTTGAGTTCGCATAATGCTGCATGCAGGATCAACAAATTACAGATACATAAAAAGAATAGCCGCTCACTGTGCCCTCTGATATTTTGGGGCATAAACGTAATCATCCTTAAACCTGCAAGCAATCCATGAAGCAGTCACAAACACGATGAGTCCTAAAGCTGTTAAGTTTTCCTTTCTAACACGTGGGTCCTCTCCCATCGTGTGATTGAACCCTCCCTCTCAGTTTCGGAATGCCCCCGACGGGCCGGTGTAGACAGGGCTACGAGTGTTTTAAAAAACCACAATGGAAGGGGACTCCCTCACCGCAATACCAGTAGCATTTGGCAGGTTTTCTTCTGAAATACGGCAGATAAACTATTGGCAAGTGCGTTCGATTATTAAGTACCCTCGCTCTCGCTGATTGTTATTTGTTTGGAATTAAATGTCAGCTCAACTCCTACCCACTTATCGCCTGAGAAACACTTTGCAGTGCATTCTGGGTAGCGCATGCTATGATCACTTTGTCATGTGACAATGTTTTCATCTTGACAGTGTTGTCGCAGTGTCAAAGTTGTCATTGTGTGGCAACCCTAAAGGGGGGGTGGGGTGAGCGGGGTGTATTGGAGTGCTGCAAATTTAACTGTTGCATTGGGTTTTGGAATAACAGTGCAACAAAATGATCATTTATCACAGCCCTTAGAATCGGAACGAGATTTTCGCTTTCAAGTCTCCAGAGAGATTTGAGTCTCAAAGCGGTCAAGTCTCACACTGAGCTGCCCTCCAAAAACAAATATGGTTACTTCTTCCTCATGCTTTTTCCTGTTTGTTTAAAGTGCACAACTCTTGCCTAGGCATCGATGAAGGACGAGTGAAAGAGAGACCCTCTGACAGGAGATCAATCCTTGTGCTGTTCGTTTAATATTCTCGTTTAGTGTCCCCCGAGGAATTAGGTCCTGTCTTTAATTCCCACCATTTGGAGCAGTGATTTGATATCCTTGGGCGGTAGATGTGAGACAATGGGTGGTATGGGACTCTGTCTGTGAGAGAGAGAGAGAGAGAGAGAGACTATCCCCCTATCCCTGCTTCTCTGTGGTTTCCGCGGGCGTAGAGGAGACACCATAGAGGAGGACGGCAGGGGGGGGGCTTTGGTACTTCCAGACCGGCAGCGCAGGGTGAAGTGGTGAAGTGGGCCAGCAGAACGAGTCCCTATCTGCTTTACCCTGCTCTGAGTGCAGCAGGGTGGGTGGATGCTGGGTGGGGGGGGGGGGGGGGGGGGGGGGGGGGGGGGGGGGCGGATGGAGGGACGGTAGCATGGTAGGACGGATAGGGCCATGGATATACTGTATTTAATCCCACACACAATTGACCAATGCGACAAGACTATTGGTCCAACGTTTCTGGGATTTTTCCACGGCAATGGAGTTGATGGCCTTCAAGACGATTGACCTTTGTGTGGATCCCCCCCTCTGTCGGACTCTCTTGCTGTATCCAGCTCTAGGGCTCTCTCTCTCTGACTCTCTATCACAACACTGGTGCTTGTCAGGTTGCCATCGGAGAGGATTTGAGTTAGGTGTATTTTTGCATTGTTGGGGACGGCTCTGATTTGGATACATGAAACGCCCGACCACGATATTTCCCGATCAACCGTGCACTCCACACACCGCTTGAAACTGCAGACTGGAACATCTCATGTTGTTATCAGTTGCAGGTTTTGATGCCTCCTGTGTTTTCACATTGATTTCTTTGCATAATTATTGTTGCCGTTTTTCTTAGCGAATGTGCTTTGTAACGGAAATATGCTCAGAATGGAATGGAAATACATTTGACAGATTACTGTTTGACGTCAGTGTTTATTAGATTCTCCCTCCCTGTCTCGCTCTCTCTCTCTCGCTCTCGCTCTTTCGCGCTCCATGTCTTTTGGCATCTTTTGCAGCTCTGCGCGACTCTTTTAATCTTTTCCTCCACTGTTCACAGTCAGATGAAGGTGCTGTTTTTCAGTGGGTCCTCTACACATTATGAATGAAACGAAGCGACAACACCAAGGTCAAACTGTGTCCCAGTCTGCAGACTGAGAGAGAGAGAGAGAGAGAGAGAGAGAGAGAGAGAGAGAGAGAGAGAGAGAGAGAGAGAGAGAGAGAGAGAGAGAGAGAGAGAGAGAGAGAGAGAGAGAGAGAGAGAGAGAGAGAGAGAGAGAGAGAGAGAGAGAGAGAGAGAGAGAGAGAGAGAGAGAGAGAGAGAGAGAGAGCCCTTTCAGACAGTGCCCTCTTTCTCTCTTCCTCTGAAACCTGTTGTTTCCTGTTAGTGATTTCAGATGCCATACTGGTGAAACAGAAACACATTCAAGGGGTACAGATAGAGTCCCCCCGACTGTTCCTGAACGAATGAAATAGATGAAAATGGGAATAAACGCAAATGGTTCTGAGAATACAGTTAAGATGGCTCTTAAGCCGTTCTTATCTGGCCTGCCCAGCTGGGAACTAACAGAATGGTTAAAATAACCGGTTCAGAAGCTGCTGGCTTTGCTTCTGTTCGGTGCTTTTAAATGGATCTTTGTTTGTTCAATCACATTTTACATGTGTGTTTTCTATGGTGTGTGTGTGTGTGTGTTTGTGTGAAGGTAGGGTTGAATATGTGTGTTTTCTATGGTGTGTGTGTGTGTCTCTCTCTCTCTCTCTCTCTCTCTCTCTCTCTCTCCCCCCTTCAAATTCATAGCTTTATTGGCATGAAAAACCTTGATTTACATTACCGAAGCACAACAAGTTTTTGGATGTACAAATAATACAACATATTTTCTAATACTAAAATAGTCTCTGAAGAAAACCATCTCTGTGCGTCATCATCTCTGTCTAATGTCGTTGCCTGTTGACCGGGTTATAAAAAGAGCTGTGAGCAAACGCCCAGCAGGAGAGCACTGTTCTTCCTTATAACAGCAGAAATAAACTGCATGGCCACAGTCATCGTTCCGCGGTATCATCACCAGCGTCACAACCATCTGAGCAGGTCTTCGAATGTCTGCTAATGCAGCTGTTTACACACACCCTTCCTCTCTCACACTCTTCCTCTCTCACACTCTTCCTCGCTCACACTCTTCCTCAAACACTCTTCCTCTCTAAGACTCTTCCTCTCTCACACTCTCCCTCGCTCACACTCTTGCTCTCTCTTTGATCATTGCCTAGGAGGTGGAAGAGGAAGAGGAGGCCCCGTCTCCATAATGCCTGACCTGAGGGAGAAGAGGGGTTCAAGCATTAGCCAGGGGGTTGGGCTAATGGTGTGTGTGTGTGTGTAGGCATAAGAGATACCCACTATCTTTCTTTTAGAATATATTCTGGTTAGCAAGCTCCTGAGTTAAGCCCAAAGCAAATAGAGTGCGAATATCGGTTCAATTTATAGCGCGGCCCAAAGAAAACCTACAATGATATGGGTTTTATGGGGCTACCGCATGTTGTAGAGACTACGACGTCCATTGTCCTTGGTGTTGCTCACCCTTGGGATGACTGGGTATAGGCTATAGTAGATGGTATAGGGTTATACCCAGTCACTGGGATGACTGGGTATAGGCTATAGTAGACGGTATAGGGTTATACCCAGTCACTGGGATGACTGGGTATAGGCTATAGTAGACGGTATAGGGTTATACCCAGTCACTGGGATGACTGGGTATAGGCTATAGTAGACGGTATAGGGTTATACCCAGTCACTGGGATGACTGGGTATAGGTTATAGGAGACGGTATAGGGTTATACCCAGTCACTGGGATGACTGGGTATAGGCTATAGTAGACGGTATAGGGTTATACCCAGTCACTGGGATGACTGGGTATAGGCTATAGTAGACGGTATAGGGTTATACCCAGTCACTGGGATGACTGGGTATAGGTTATAGGAGACGCTTGTCATCTTGCAAACAAATGGAATGTCCAGATGAAATTTAAATAAAAGATCTTCATTTATTAACAATTGAGTCTTTAACTGATTTAACCAAATAATGAAAGTAATGAAAGCCCGGAGAGATTCATCCAGGCGCCCGGAGAGATTCATCCAGGCGCCCGGAGAGATTCATCCAGGCGCCCGGAGAGATTCATCCAGGCGCCCGGAGAGATTCATCCAGGCGCCCGGAGAGATTCATCCAGGCGCCCGGAGAGATTCATCCAGGCGCCCGGAGAGATTCATCCAGGTGCCCGGAGAGATTCATTCTGGAACGGTCCATGATGGGGGGGCGGTGCCCAGCTCATTGTTGGCGGGAATGTGTGGTGCATGTAGCCTTTTGTGGCTGTCCAATCACAATGGTTGTTCCTTTCATCCTCACCCTCTGCATCCACAGAGCGGTGCGGTGTGGACTGTAGGAAATCCATCTGCCCCACGGTCCTGCTCTTTCAAACACATCCACAGTTCCTTGTCCCTCCCACACGGAACACGCGGCACTGCGCCGGACACTTCCGACACGCTAGTTCTCATGTACAACGGCCCGTTTATAGTCACTAATGTCTTCCTCAACCGTCCTTATTTCTGCGTCTCCATTTCAACTGGTCTCACTGTGCACACAGACGTGCTCTATAGGTCTCTTCGTATCACCGTCCCGTTCGTTCGGGACGGGACGTTACTCATTACTATGACGTCTTACCGCCTGTCTTACATCCGCAGAACGGGGCGTGTGGTGTGAGTGTAGGAGCATATGGGATGCAACAGAGTGGAACCACCCAGATCAACAGAGCGTTACAGGAGGAGGAGGAGGAGGAGGAGGAGGAGGAGGGGAGGAGGAGGAGGAGGGGAGGAGGAGGAGGAGGAGGAGGGGAGGAGAGGAGGAGGAGGAGGAGGAGGGGAGGGGAGGGGAGGAGGAGGAGGGGTGGAGGAAGAGGGGAGGAGGAGGAGGAGGAGGAGGAGGAGGAGGGTTCTACAAGGTGACCTGCACCTGCATAGGTATAGAATACTCAGTGTGTCAAAATTAGGGCGCGTGGCACGTGGTCTTTGGGCTGTTATTTTCCACGGGTCCGATGGCATTTGTCCTGTGGGAATATAAATGAGACATGAGATCAACTTCACACTGTGCAGGGGCGGGGGCAAGGGCAGGGGGGGGGGGGGGTAGAATTTGAATAACATGCACATGTGGCCTATTGGTTTGCGTGTGGTCGGACTCAGACCTCATGCATGTTTGAGTAGGAGAAGGGAAGGTTACAATACCCGGTCTGGTGAACACGCGCCATCTACCTATCTCTCCTCCATGTTGTGGAGAATGGGGATCCAAACAAGGAGCAGCTCCCACAGTGAATACAAGACCATTCCAGTTGGATGATGATTTTATTAAATCTTTTCCCATACATCATTACAAAAATGGAAATAGGTGGACAGCAACCACAACAACTGTTCCTTATTTTCTGTCTTAAAGCCGATGGAATCATGTTTGATAACGTTTAACATGATTTTCAAATCCCTTCTAGATCGCATTGAGTTGCAGCACCTGTTGTTGGTGTGGCGTGATTATATGGCTAAAACTGAATTTTAACGGGACTTGGATTATTTTACAACTCAAACGGGGCACCTCTTCCGATTTGAACAATACAACTAATTTGAATGATTGGATTGTTCCTTATGATGGTCACATGGCTGTCGTATGACCCCCCCCCCCCCCTCCCCCCCCCCATAGCTGGAGGGGTAGTATACCAGAGGTAGAGAGACAACGGGGAACGTGCAGAACGAAATAGAGGCACTGTAGGTTCTCAAACAGGAGATCCACTTAATGCGTGTTTGCCACTTCCTTCTTTCTTTGCACATCTAGTTGTTGTGGATGATCCTCGCAAGGAGGACTCTGTATTTGTGTGAATAATGGTGTGTGGGAGAGCGTGCATCTCAGGAATGCGTGGAAGAGGGGCCTGGACGATTACCCCGTCCTAAAGCTGTGCGGCTACATCATCAGGTGGTGACACTGTCTCGGGAGTGTCCTGGCTGGGGCCCGTTTGGTCTGTGTAGTGGACACAGTACATCTTAGGGGCCGGCAGGACGTGGGGATGAGGGCGAGCTGTGGAGCTGTAAGGTGGAATGAATCCCTTATCAGGCTCAGATCAGTCAATGACCCATGGACACGAGTGTGTAATCCAAAGCAGTGCAGCCCGGTACGGCTTCATTGGTATTCACTAGTTACTCTGCTGGGGCTTGTAAAAACACTACCTTTCACACAGAGCAGAATTTGAACAGAAACACAAAAATAACAGTGTTTTCAATCAAAACACACACACACACACACACACACACACACACACACACACACACACACACACACACACACACACACACACACACACACACACACACACACACACCAGCCCCATAAACACCCCAGCCAGCATGGTAATAGCGCCCCAGACGTTCTCAAGGTCACCAACCCCCCTCCTCTTGCTCCCATCGTCCTCCTCCTCCTCCATCATCCCTCTCCTCGGCCTACTCTTCCTCCTCCTCCTATCATCTTTCTCCTCCTCCTCCTCTTCCTCCTCTCCTCCATGCATGAGCTGTGGCCTCCTCCTCAACTCCACTCACTAAACGCCCTCAGTCTGTGCATCATTAGGTGGCACTCCTGGTGTCAACTGGGCCCGTTCTGGTCTGTTTCCCTCCCTTACAATTATCCCCCATACATCTGTGACTAATATGTCCCCCAGTCCATGCGCTGACCTTGTCCTCCCTCCCTGCGCGCTCCATCCTGTTAGCGAGCCGTACGGCTTGGTACACTGTTCCTGCTGGGGCTTGTAAAACACTACCTTTCACACAGCAGCTTACATATAACAGTGTTTCAATCACACACACACACACACACACACACACACACACACACCCCCCATACACACACACACACACCCCCCCACACACCCCCCCCTACCCCCCCCCCCCCCCCCCCCCCCCCCAGCCCCCCCCCCCCCCCCCCCCTCCCCTCCCCTCCTCCTCCCCCCTCCCCCCCCCCCCCCCCCCCCCCCGTCCCCCCCGTCCCCCCAGGGGACAGAGGAAATTAAAAACTGGACGAGAGCAGGAAACCTGACGGACACGTTCCCATGTAGTGTGCTTCGGACCAAAACGGCTTCCTATTTATTTGTGTGTGTGTGCGTTTATGTGTCTGCGTTAGTGAGTGTGTATTTATGTGCGTGTGTGTGACTCTTATCATTATAGTCATTTAGTGACAGGTCTGGAGGGCAGTGTGTGTGTGTGTGCGTGCGTGCGTGCGTGGGTGTGTGTGTGCGTGGGTGGGTGTGTGTGTGCGTGGGTGTGTGTGTGCGTGGGTGGGTGTGTGTGTGCGTGGGTGGGTGTGTGCGTGCGTGCGTGGGTGTGTGTGTGCGTGGGTGTGTGTGTGCGTGGGTGTGTGTGCGTGGGTGTGTGTGTGCGTGGGTGTGTGTGTGCGTGGGTGGGTGTGTGGCGTTGCATGTGTTGCCACATGGAATGATGTTTCTCTTTTTACAAAGTATAGGTATGCGCCTTCCTTTGTCTAGGTTTGTGTTTATGCATGCGATGGTGTGTGTATGTGTGTACGTATGAGTTTGCACGTGCGCGCGCGTGTGTGTGTGTGTGTGTGTGTGTGTGCGCTTGTGCATGTGCATGTATGCATGTGTCTGTGTTATTTAACACTGTGGGGGTTGTGGGGGAGACTGGAGATGGATGGAGAGGAGCTGCCTTTCTTAACCCATTCAATTCAATTAGGCTGGATGTATTGGCATGCACAGAGGACCACCTGCTTGCGTATGCAAAGCACACAGCGAGGAACGTGACGGGACAGCTGCACCACCGCCACCCTTCCTCCAACATCTGCACACAGTGTTGACGGAAAAACATATTCTGCCCTCATCAAAAGCAGCGTTTGGTCTTCGGTGCTGTTCATTTTTCATTGAGCATGTGTCCTCGTCCCTCGACCTCCTCCTTCTCCTGCTCTCTCCTCCTCTCTCCCCTGCCTGCTCCTCTCCTCTTCTGCCCACCTCCTCCTCCTTCTTCTCCTCGTCCCCCTTGCCGTCTCTCCTCATCCACTCTCCTCATTTTCTATCCCTCCTTCTCCTCTTCCTCTTCCTCCTCTTCTTCTCCTCCTCATCAGCTTCTCCTCCTCATCAGCTCCTCCTCCTCTCCTCTTCCTCCACCTCCTCCTCCTTGCTCAGAGGACCTGTGAGTGATGTTTTTGGAGAAGGTGCCTGTCTGTGTGAGCATCAGGTGGGCTCTCTCCACGCCGGAGTTCCACCAGTTTAGTCCGACAGGTCTGTCTTGTGGAGATAGCGTCGCCGTGGTTCCAGACGCTCTTTTACCGGGGAAAATGAGTCTGTCTTCTTCTTCTGCGTCTTCTTCCATCTCACCGCCTTGCCTTCCTTTCATCCATCCATCTCTTTACCTGATTATTCCTACTGGACCCTATAGACTTGCACGGTGTGGGGGGGCTTTATACCATAACGCAAGATGGGAATTGGTTGGAGGCTTTGGGGGGGGTGCTTTCAAAAGCATGCACACAGACAGACAGACACACACACACACACAGACACGAACGCAGGCCCGCACACACACATACACACATACACACACACAAACTTGCACATACACACATACCTACACAAAGGAGGAAGGAGGAGGAGGAGGAGGAGGAGGAAGAGTTACACTGGTAGGGTAGACGATTAGTACACCCCCCAACCGAACAACAGGGGGAGGGAGTGATTGGATGGAAGAGCTTCAGGTCACATGACCTCCCAGGTCTGGGCAGCCATTGTTGGAGTGTGGACACAGTGTCCTGGCCCAGCGTGGGCTGGGTGGAGCGGTCTGGGGCTGTCTGCAGGTTACTGTCCCGGTTCTGATGACAACAGGTGGAGTGCTCCCGGAGCTTGTTCACTTCAAATTATTTTGCATAATTTTACGTATTTGTTGTTTTTGCATAATTGTCTTTTGAATTCTAAGTGGAAATATCGAGCAAAGCGAGTAGTACTTGAAAGCCCCATCTGTTCGCAACTATTGATATTATATTTAAGCGTTATAAATGAATTCCATGCACACCTTGTATTTGATCTTGTTTGTCTTTATTTATTTGCGGTACCATTTACTTTATTTTCACAATATTTTCACAATAATTTTCTAATGCTCTTTCCAAAAGCTTTAAGACAAATTCCGTCCTTCATGTATTTGAGACCCCAAAGGCTCCCCCTGATGTTATGACTGGTTAAGCTGCTTTTGTTTGGAGGATTTGCTCTCTCCACAGTGGAATGGCAGTAGAGCTGCAAAATGATTGCAAATATTTCATGGGTTTGGGTTTCTGTTTTGCTCTTGTTTGCTCTCCAATCATCCTGGTGCACAGATCCACAGAAAAGTAGACACAGAACTTTATTTCAATATTTAATAGTAGTTTCAACTGACTCACTTAAATCTCCAAGCGGTCTTCGTCCCCATGACGACGGTGAGAGTGGGGTCATGGACTTGGCGGACTAGGAGACTAGGAGACCAGGAGACTAGGAGACCAGGAGACTAGGAGACCAGGAGACTAGGAGCCGAGTAAAGGTGTTCTCGTACAATGCTCCGTCATATTTCCAATGAGAGCGCTCACACCGGCGCCGCCACACACGTAGCTTCTGGCACTGCTGGACGCCTTGGCATGCCACACAGCAGGCACCGACCCCCCCCCCCCTCCCCCCAGGCACCGACCCCCCCCCCCCCCCCCCCCCCCCCCCCCCCCCAGGCACCGACCCCCCCCCCCCCCCCCCCCCCCCCCCCCCCCCCCCCCCCCCCCCCCCCCCCCCCCCCCCCCCCCCCCCCCCCCCCCAGGCACCGACCCCCCCCCCCCCCTTTCTTTTAAACAAGGACGAAGGCCTTGAACCAAAGCCTCTGACGCGGGTTGTCCTCTCTTCCGCGCGCCGCGGTGCTCCACGTCCCTCTCGCCCTTCTCGCCCCTCTCGCCCTTTTCGCTCTTCTCACCCTTTTCGCCTCTCACCCCTCTCGCCCTTCTCGCCCTTCTCACCCCTCTCACCCTTCTTGCCTCTCGCCCCTCTCACCCTTCTCACCCTTCTCGCCTCTCACCCCTCTCACCCTTCTCGCCCTTCTCACCCTTCTCGCCTCTCACCCCTCTCACCCTTCTCACCCCTCTCACCCGTCTCACCCTTCTCGCCTCTCACCCCTCTCACCCTTCTCGCCCCTCTCACCCCTCTCACCCTTCTCACCCTTCTCGCCTCTCACCCCTCTCACCCTTCTCGCCCTTCTCGCCCTTCTCGCCCTTCTCACCCCTCTCGCCCCTCTCACCCTTCTCGCCCCTCTCGCCCCTCTCACCCTTCTCACCCTTCTCACCCTTCTCGCCCCTCTCGCCCCTCTCACCCCTCTCGCCCTCCTCGCCCTCCTCGCCCCTCTCGCCCCTCTCGCCCCTCTCACCCCTCTCGCCCTTCTCGCCCTTCTCACCCTTCTCACCCTTCTCGCCTCTCACCCCTCTCGCCCTTCTCACCCCTCTCACCCTTCTCACCCTTCTCGCCTCTCACCCCTCTCACCCCTCTCACCCTTCTCACCCTTCTCGCCTCTCACCCCTCTCACCCTTCTCGCCCCTCTCGCCCCTCTCACCCTTCTCACCCTTCTCGCCTCTCACCCCTCTCACCCTTCTCACCCCTCTCACCCCTCTCACCCTTCTCACCCTTCTCGCCTCTCACCCTTCTCGCCCCTCTCGCCCCTCTCACCCTTCTCACCCTTCTCGCCTCTCAGCCCTCTCACCCCTCTCGCCCTTCTCGCCCTTCTCACCCCTCTCACCCTTCTTGCCTCTCGCCCCTCTCACCCTTCTCACCCTTCTCGCCTCTCACCCCTCTCACCCTTCTCGCCCTTCTCACCCTTCTCGCCTCTCACCCCTCTCACCCTTCTCACCCCTCTCACCCTTCTCACCCTTCTCGCCTCTCACCCCTCTCACCCTTCTCGCCCCTCTCGCCCCTCTCACCCTTCTCACCCTTCTCGCCTCTCACCCCTCTCACCCTTCTCGCCCTTCTCGCCCTTCTCGCCCTTCTCACCCCTCTCGCCCCTCTCACCCCTCTCACCCTTCTCGCCCCTCTCGCCCCTCTCACCCTTCTCACCCTTCTCGCCCCTCTCGCCCCTCTCACCCCTCTCGCCCTCCTCGCCCCTCTCGCCCCTCTCACCCCTCTCGCCCTTCTCGCCCTTCTCACCCTTCTCACCCTTCTCGCCTCTCACCCCTCTCGCCCTTCTCACCCCTCTCACCCTTCTCACCCTTCTCGCCTCTCACCCCTCTCACCCCTCTCACCCTTCTCACCCTTCTCGCCTCTCACCCCTCTCACCCTTCTCGCCCCTCTCGCCCCTCTCCCCTCTCACCCTTCTCGCCTCTCACCCCTCTCACCCTTCTCACCCCTCTCACCCTTCTCGCCTCTCACCCCTCTCACCCTTCTCGCCCCTCTCGCCCCTCTCACCCTTCTCACCCTTCTCGCCTCTCACCCCTCTCACCCTTCTCACCCCTCTCACTCTTCTCACCCTTCACCCCTCTCGCCCCTCTCACCCTTCTCGCCCTTCTCGCCTCTCACCCCTCTCACCCTTCTCGCCCTTCTCGCCTCTCACCCCTCTCACCCTTCTCGCCCTTCTCGCCTCTCACCCCTCTCACCCTTCTCGCCCCTCTCGCCCCTCTCACCCCTCTCGCCCCTCTCACCCTTCTCACCCTTCTCGCCCCTCTCGCCCCTCTCACCCCTCTCGCCCTTCTCACCCCTCTCGCCCCTCTCGCCCCTCTCACCCTTCTCACCCCTCTCGCCCCTCTCACCCCTCTCACCCTTCTCGCCCCTCTCGCCCCTCTCACCCCTCTCACCCTTCTCACCCTTCTCGCCCCTCTCACCCCTCTCGCCCTCCTCGCCCCTCTCGCCCCTCTCGCCCCTCTCACCCCTCTCGCCCTTCTCGCCCTTCTCACCCTTCTCACCCTTCTCGCCTCTCACCCCTCTCGCCCTTCTCACCCCTCTCACTCTTCTCACCCTTCTCGCCTCTCACCCCTCTCACCCTTCTCACCCCTCTCACCCTCTCACCCTTCTCGCCTCTCACCCCTCTCACCCTTCTCGCCCCTCTCGCCCCTCTCACCCTTCTCACCCTTCTCGCCTCTCACCCCTCTCACCCTTCTCACCCCTCTCACCCCTCTCACCCTTCTCACCCTTCTCGCCTCTCACCCCTCTCGCCCCTCTCGCCCCTCTCACCCTTCTCACCCTTCTCGCCTCTCACCCCTCTCACCCTTCTCACCCCTCTCACCCTTCTCACCCTTCACCCCTCTCGCCCCTCTCACCCTTCTTGCCCTTCTCGCCTCTCACCCCTCTCACCCTTCTCGCCCTTCTCGCCTCTCACCCCTCTCACCCTTCTCGCCCTTCTCGCCTCTCACCCCTCTCACCCTTCTCGCCCCTCTCGCCCCTCTCACCCCTCTCGCCCCTCTCACCCTTCTCACCCTTCTCGCCCCTCTCGCCCCTCTCACCCCTCTCGCCCTTCTCACCCCTCTCGCCCTTCTCGCCCCTCTCGCCCCTCTCGCCCCTCTCGCCCCTCTCACCCCTCTCGCCCCTCTCGCCCCTCTCACTCCGTAGCCAAACCACGCAGAGCTTATGGTGCAGAGGCAAGAGACCGACACGTGTACGACCGGGTCTGGGACCATAGTAACGTAGTGGGCTTGTATGTGTGTGTGTCTGAGTCTTTATGTGTGTCTGTCTGTCTGTTTGTTTGTGTGTGTGTGTGTGTGTGTGTGTGTATTTGTCTGTGTTTGTGTGTGTAGGTGTGTGTCTGTCTTTGTGTGTCTCCGTGTGTGTGTGTGCATTTATGTGCATCAGTGTGTGTGTGTGTGTGTATCTGAGTCTTTGTTTGTTTGTGTGTGTGTGTGTGTGTGTGTGTGTGTGTGTGAATGTCATCTATTTCCTCCTCTGTTTTCCTCCGCTTCCTTCCTACCTTCTACCGCTCTTTCTCGTTTTATGGCGTCGTTCCCCGGTGACGCGGTACAGTTCTAATCGGCTCCTTAACGTTCCCAAGTCACCCTGTTAACGAGGCTGGCATTCGCCCACACACTTTTTACTCACTCCCTCGCTGTAACAACACAAGCAATCCTTTTCTGCTTCCCAATCCCGAGGGAGAGCGAGAGAATAATGGAGAGCAGGACAACACAATAGTTAGGGAGCGGGGATAAGTGTGTGGCGAACTCTCTCTGGTCGCCACATTGTCAACACACCCTTTGTTTGCTTGTATTGTCCCTGGTTCGTTTTCCTTGTATATCCCCATCCCTTTGTTTACCTAATTGCCTAAATTGTTGTTTCTTTTCTCATCTGAATATTAGCATGGCATTAAGATTTCATGCTGTTTGTTATTCTGTGTGTTTATTATCTGTGTTCTCCTTGGAACGCACGGACGCACACACCACACACACACACACACACACACACACACACACACACATCCAAGGCCTTCATTGCATGCTGCTAGTCCACTTTTTCCTCCCATTCCGGAGGCA
>JACYXH010000705.1:380000-402500 GCA_026745465.1 Lota lota | reverse complement strand
GAGTCTGTGGTGTGCGAGTGTGCTGGGCTCCCTCTGTGGAAGTGAGTGGTCATGGAGCGAGAGCCTGAGGCGCTGCATGGTGGAGAACCTTTGCTATGCGCTTCATTAGATGTCTACTCCTGTTGTCATGGCTGCTGTCGGGGGCTGCGGTGTGTGGGGGCAGATCTATCTATCTCTACCACCAACAGCGCGCCGGTGTGCCATACCCACCGTTGTTGTTTGGCTGACTTACAGCCGGTGAGGTTTGGGCAGTGTGCGGCTGGCGGTTTGGAACTGCCAACCGTGGCCAACATTCTATAGTTGTGTGTTTGTTGGGGCAGTGTGCAAACACCTTTTACATGCTTGTACATCCTCAACACCTGATACCCCTACCTTATACCCCTACCTCATACCCCTACCTCATACCCCTCCCTCATACCTCATACCCCTACCTCATACCCCTACCTCATACCTCTACCTCATACCCCTACCTCATACCCCTACCTCATACCTCTACCTCATACCCCTACCTCATACCCCTACCTCATACCCCTACCTCATACCCCTACCTCATACCCCTACCTCATACCCCTACCTCATACCCCTACCTTATACCCCTACCTCATACCTCTACCTCATACCCTTACCTCATACCTCTACCCCATACCCCTACCTCATACCCCTACCTTATACCCCTACCTCATACCCCTACCTCATACCCCTACCTCATACCCCTACCTCGTACTCATACCCTATAGGAAGGGAAATGGTGGGCTTGAGCTAGCCAGCTAGCGAGGGTTGTGGTGAGGGGGGGACCATGCATTATTAATGTAAGTAATAGGGACTCGCGCAGCCACACATTATTGAGGCTCTCCAGTAGGCTGTTAAGTTGAAGTGGGTCTCTTTAATGGATCGGGACAGAAATAGGAGTGTGAAAGAGCCCTTCACCAGCAGCAAGTGTCGGGGTCAACAGCACAAAGACACAGGTTCCTTGGATGGCGTGAGGTCACCCAAGGAATTCTGGGTAAAAAAATCGATTCTCCCTGTCGGTGTTGTTGCTCTTGTTCTTGTTCTTGTTCTTGTTGTTGTTGTTGTTGTTGTTGTTGTTCTTCTTCTTCTTCTTCTTCTTCCGCCAGGGACCGACGGTTAACTTACACACCAGTCCTCTTCATGCTCACACAGGCATGAACAGCACTGCACTGATACTCACACACACGAGCACAGCTCACATGAAGCAAGAGATTAGAGAGGGTTTGCGTCTCGGTTGTAGGAGGGCCCAGAGTTGACTGGATATTGGCTGGTAATAGCCACCACCCACTCCTAGTTTACTGGTGTGTGGTGTATTCTGCTACTGCTTATGAAAATGTTTATTTACCAGCAGAAGGATGAATGATGCAGGCCCTTGCATGAGTGAAGAGGCGGTGTAGGAGAGTTTGTAAAAAGCACAGACAGCTCATTTCTGACATTTTTACTTTTAGCGAGTACGGCGTGTTTTTCGGAAAAAGCTCAACTCAACTGCAAAACAGACATCATAAAACTCCCTCGCTCAGCTAATGGGAAAAATAAAGTCAACGTTCTGGCTTTCAGAATGCATGCGTCATCGGGACGGATGACAGGTCAGTAGAACATCTTTGAAATATTCTCCCAGAGCAAAGCCCACGGCTACGCTCTTCAAAATACAATCCTGGGGTTTTCCAGAATGAAAATGATCAACTCTAAAACTCTAGCTAGAAAGCCTCGTGGAGCTGGTGGTGGGGAAGACGCCTTGCTTCAACGGCCTCAAGGCTCTTCTCCTGCTTGACATCGGCCACGACGCTGCACACTGAAGTAGCACAGAGGTGAGAGTGAAAAACTATGTGAAGTAAGACATGATAATGTGATAATTGCAATACACCTCTGCTGACGAACATTAAAACACAAAAAACACCCAACGGTGGTTCTCTGCATGGATGCGCTGCCTCTACAGGGGGTTTGTAGGGAATACATTACGTCTGTTTGATTTCATCATAACGTATGCTTTTTTTTTTTTATCAATGGCGAGAATGAACAGTAAATGCTGCGTGGATTGATGGCATCCTCTGTCTTTGAAACCGAAATGTTTACACCAGAAGAGACGTCCCTCTGGGTGGAGTGAGGACGAGGTTTGAGATAGCATTTAGTCACATTTAAACAACCTGAGCAGGGACTACATGCAGCGTGGCATTTCTTATATTTGCATGCGCACACACACACACACACACACACACACACACACACACACACACACACACACACACACACACACACACACACACACACACACACACACACACACACACACACACACACACATATACACACACACACACACACACACATATACACACACACACACACACACACACAGGCAGACATGTACACACATTCACACAATCGTTGTTATTTACACAGAGACACAACAGTTTTCACATTCAGTATACGTTCAGTTACCTGAAATTAAACTGCGTGTGTGTGTGTGTGTGTTTATTTCTAACCAATCGGCATGCTCATACTTGTGTATCTATTCAAGTCGCACTGTGTCCCATTGCCTCTGATACTCTGCTTCTTTCGATATTGCTTCTCTTGTCTCAGCAGAGATCTCCTCTGGAATACCTAGGATTGTTTTGTGTGTAGACACACTGATTTATGCAGCAGAGGCCTGATCTATGTACATGCACGTCCACACACTCGCACGCATTTGAATTATTTCACTTATGTCCACATAAATACAAAAGATTACACAGGACATAAATATTGGTAGACGCAAACCATTTGAATAATAATATTTATCACCGGAGTCCAATGCATTATCTTTGTATGGGCTGTCTGATACCAGACACAGCCATCCTATCCCTATGTTCGCCTTCTCGGCTTTCCCTTGCTATTCCAACCCACTGGCCAATCACTGTGCTTCGTCACCTGTGTGAGGAGGGGCATGTGTGGCTGACGGGGGCTGTGATTGGTTGAGCCTGGGCGTGCAGCTCGCTATTACTAGAGAGGCTGTTTACGGACGACGCGTCACCTCGGCAACCAGGGAAACAGCACAGGGTCTGTTGTGTTTCAAGACATTCACGGCCAGAAATCTCCATCTTTATGTGAGGACTGGAATTCTGTTGCCTTCCATTCGTCCTCCCTCCCTTCCTTTTATCCTTCCTTCCTTCCTTCCTTCCTTCCTTCCTTCCTTCCTTCCTTCCTTCCTTCCTTCCTTCCTTCCTTCCTTCGTTCCTTAGCCCAGAGTCGCTGGAGACTTCCTTAGTTTCTTGAGTTGTAACTTAAAGAACCGATCAGGTCACATTTTACTGATGTTATTCCCTCCCACTCTCCCACTGTCTCTTTAATCCTTCACAACATTTATATTTGTGTGGTGTGTGGGTGCTGCTTTTGTGTGTGGGTGTGTGCGCGTGTGTGTGTGTGTGCTGCTTATGTGTGTGTGTGTGTGTGTGTGTTATGCACCATCTCGTTGTACCCTGAGCTAATGAAGTGAAGCTCCCACACGTTACTACGGTACAGTACTACAGTAGGACAGTACTGCAGTACTACAGTAGGACAGTACTACAGTAGGACAGTACTGCAGTAGGACAGTACTGCAGTACTACAGTAGGACAGTACTGTAGTAGGACAGTACTGCAGTAGGACAGTACTGCAGGAGAGAGAGAGAGAGAGAGAGAGAGAGAGAGAGAGAGAGAGAGAGAGAGAGAGAGAGAGAGAGAGAGAGAGAGAGAGAGAGAGAGAGAGAGAGAGAGAGAGAGAGAGAGAGAGAGAGAGAGAGAGAGAGAGAGAGAGAGAGAGAGAGAGAGAGAGAGAGAGAGAGAGAGACTAACGCAGGTCAGCAGCTCCCCCCTGACCGTGTGAGAGGGGAGAGAGTGAGTCACCCCAGAAGAGAGTCAAAGGGAGGTTTCCTTCCCCGTGCTCATCAAGACTGAGACACGTGGGATCACCCTGGGACATGGCGATGAGGAGATGCGTCGTACACGGCTCCTTGTTTTACTTCATTAACCAGCTCATTAGCTGCTGTGTGCCAGTTGACCGTGTGTTCTCTCCTATCGGCGCCCCCAAAGTGCAATCAAGCAGCAGAGGATGTAGGCGGATGTTTCAGTGGTGTGACGTCCCATCTCTCCGGTGCATCGTGTGCTGGTGTTTGCAGACTACTTCATTTTACAGGACACTTTTGTAAGCTTGTAGTTTGGAAAAGATCTGTGGTCCAATATCATGTTTTTAATCATTTGAGCTAATTCCTTGTGTTTTCATGTGCACGGATTTATCCACACAAGCCCACCCGTGGTTTTAGTTTTTGTTTGTGCGTTTTAGATGTACGTAGGTGTGCCTTTGGGATTCTACCAGCACAGGTGTGTGTGTGTGTGTCTGTGTGTGTGTGTGTGTGTGTGTGTGTGTGTGTGTGGTCGCTTTTTGTATGCATGCATGCATGCATATGTGTTCCCGCCTGTGTGTCAGTTTGTCCTCCTCACCTCTAGTCCGTCCTTGGTTGCCCTGGAGACGGTAGATTTGAGGCGGGGCTGTGGTCCAGTCTTCCCGCCCCCAGGTGCACACTCTGATCGCCACGGTGAATCGAAACGGACTGAAAGCACGCCGCGCGTGCGTGCGTGCGTGCGTGCGTTCACCCACGCAGACACGCGTCCCCTCGCCAGCGGCCACGGGGCGAGACCCCCGCCAGCCAATCAGCAGCAGCTAACACTAACGTGCCTTGCGTGCTCAAGGGGTCCTTGAACCTTTAGCTGGGAGGAGCCGAGGATCGAACCAGCAACCCTTCAGGTGTGCGAGGCGCCGCTGGCGCCGTCAGACTCAGGGTGGAAATGTGGTCATTTTATCGATCACTTTGTGGATCAAGTTGTTGATTTAGCGTTCTCTTCCATTTCTGTTTGTCTACTTGAAGACAAGCTCAGTTGCTCTCTACGTGCCTGTCTCTGTCTCTTTCTCTCTGTGTCCCTGTCTCTATGTGTCTGTGTCTGTGTCTGTCTCTCTGTCTCCGTCTCTCGCTCCGTCTGTCCGTCTGTCTCTCTCTGACTGTCGCTCTCTTTCTGTCGGTCTCTCTCTCTCTCTCTCTGACTCTCTTTCTGTATCTCTCCTGCTAACCTGCTTTCTGGTTCTGGCGCTCAGTGTGTTTTTTTATGGTGATGTTACTAAGCAGAAGTCTCCTACCAGAATCCTCATTGGTGGAGGCCCTCAGCCGTTACATAACTCAACTGCTCCCCTCTTTCCCACGATCATCTATTTAGATTGTGACGATACAATCCAAAATGTTTCACTTCTTTTTGCTGTCCCTCTGGCTGACGTTGCAATTCTTCAGCTCGCAAGTCGATAGACGAGAAATGAAGTGTCCCGAGTATGCACAATCACGCACATGTCTCTCAAAGCTGATTTGTGTTTAATGGCAAGACAGGAGTTGGCAGACAATACGCTGAGCACCTGATGCATATCTCCGCAAAGTGCTGAGTTGCAACGCTTCAGCTGGAGTTTTTTGACTCGTCCAAAAACGACTCGAAATGAATTGTGTTTCCCTATCAGAGAGGGAGGAGGGGAGATGGATGGAGAAATAGAGCAAGGGAGAGAGGAGAGGTGAAACTAGAGAGAGACATAGAGCAAGAGAGAGAGAGGGGATGGGGGGACTAGAGAGAGACATAGAGCAAGAGAGAGAGGAGAGGTGAAGCTGGAGAGAGATACAGAGCAAGAGAGAGGATGGGGGGGGAACTAGAGAGATGTATAGAGCAAGAGAGAGAGGATGGGGGGGGGGGGGGGGGGAACTAGAGAGAGATAGAGCTATGGAGGTCCGCCGGCCATACAGACTGTCGGTGTTGCCAAGGTGGGACCTGTGTTTTATGGTTGCTATGGGAAACAGTCTACATCCATCAATCCCGACATCCCATCATATGGCTAGGGGTTAAAGTATCTGTGGATGAATCCAAAAGGACACACGCTGAATCATCCCCCACACCAACTCTGGCGCTAAAAGGGCCACACATTCCCCCCAGCAGGACTCTTGGTCCCTGGGGGTTGTTCATTACAAGGCCCCCCTCCCCGTCATTGTAATGGTCCCGGTGGGGGTTCTGCAGCTCTGGCCTTGGCTGAAAGCTGCCCCCGAGTGATTGACAGGACGATTCACTCCCCTAGCTTAACTCGGGTGACCCCCTCACCGTGGCGTCACCGCCTCCGTCCTCAGCGACAAGATGGTGCCCCCCCCCCCCCCCCCCCCCGACTCGCCGAGCACCGCGTCCCACGTACCCCCGTTGAGTTCCCGCGTGATCCTACCTCACGCGTGCACTAATGCACCCCGCCGAGGGTGTGAGGGAACAAGTGTGTGCACCCCCCACCCCCCCCCGTCCCCGTTTATCCAACACGCCGGAGCACAGCGCCCTGGGGGAGCGCTGGCGTTGCGCGTGATCATCCTGAACACGTCACGTCGTTGCTGCCGACGCTAACCGCCAGACTGGCGAGCGATCAACGCAGTGGAGTGATGGTGTAGCATTTTGTTCTCATTTTGAATGAAACAAAACGGGCCATGTGTTCTGGATGGCTTCATTTGTGCTACATGCTAATTGAGGGCTCAACTCCCCGCACAACGCATCTCCAAAGTGCCTTAGCACCCAAGCATACATTAAACAGGCACTCGGTTTCATTCTTTTTTTTTTTTAAGAATCCTTTCAGAAACGTTTATCAGAGGAACTCTGGGTAAATAAAGACAGTGAAGAGCTCTAAGTGACTCGAGACCAACAAGCCGATACAAGCTATAGCTTCATTTAAAAAAAACACCCTTAACTTAGCCGTCTCCTACTGTACGCGGACAGCATTCACATTGATGAGTGGACTTTCAGCTGCCATTCTGCAGTAGGGTGTGTGGCCGTCACTCTGGCCTCCTGCCCCCTCCCTATCCTCATTGTTGCTACTGCTTTCCCTGGCTTGCAGAAACCTTTGAAGTCATCTAATAAACTGCTGCACTGGGGACTCTTATTTAATTTTGCCGTGTTCGAGGAAAAACAGTCTCTCTCGTGTTCTCTCTCTCTCTCTCTCTCTCTCTCTCTCTCTCTCTCTCTCTCTCTCTCTCTCTCTCTCTCTCTCTCTCTCTCTCTCTCATCCTCTGGTAAATGTGTTTTTTCTTCCAATATTTTGTTTGTATATGTGTTCCTTATTTGATTGTGTTTGTGGCCTGGATATGACAAAGTGTTCCTCGTCTCCCACTGGGTCTACCTCTTTCTGTGATGCAGAAAGCAGGCACACAGACATACTCTCATACTTCCCCGCATCATCTAAACCTGAAGCAGTGGACCGCGCCACACGCCACCTCAGTGGCTTCGCTGGGCTCCTCTGACAAACAGGACACAGGTACACCAGCTTTTGGTCCAGTGGGCCAAAAGTTACAGGCAGCGCAGATGTTAAGTACTGCCATGTCCGAGCTCTTCCCCCGAGTGTGTGTGCTGATGGCTGATTCAACCTGAATGCACCCCAGGTGGGGCTGATTCAGGCCAGGTGCGGCTGCCTGAACCAGCTTTATACCACACACTCTCCACACCATCCAACCCCATATTATCTAACCCCGCCTAATTTCTTCCAAACCCAGATCTATCAGCTATCCCTGTTTATGCCACAGTTTGATTGAGCAAAAGGCAATCCATGATAGAGTACAACAGCACAGGGACTTTTAACTAAAGTGACTGTCAACAGACTCATAGTTTAGACCCATGTTTGCCCAACAAATGGAACCATACAGACACATGTACATGCTACAAAGTAGCTGGCCTGGCCAGCTCGCGCTGTTCCACTGAATATCAACATGGCGATGATGTTTTTCGTCTGCCTGCAGCCTCATACCTAGGACGGAATCACAGCCTCTCATGTGATATTGCTTAATCAGCTCCATCTCAGGTGTTTACTGCCCCTCCTTCACCCACAGCCCTGGGCAAGCATGCTAGCAATGTCTGAATAGCTGTGTTGTGATGCTGGTCCTGAGGGTATGTGCAGGAGAGCTGTTCAGCTGCGGATGGGAATACCTTCACCTTCTAGATTGAATCCTTTATGTTTCATACTGCGATGTGCTTTATGTAAAACGTTCAATGTTGTGCATTTCCGAGACTGTATGCAAATGTCCTGACCAAGACTCTCTTGAGATTCTCAATCTCAACAAAGGTTAAATGGATTCAGACACATAGCATAGGCAATTAGATAGTATCAGTATATCAGTATATCAGACACACACACACACACACACACACACACACACACACACACACACACACACACACAATACCCCGGCCCATCCCCACTCCTGCATAGAAATTAGTACCATTTCAGAGTGCGAGAGCAGGAGTGCTGCATGTGAAGTAGGCCTGTGTGAGGCGCCCTAGGCACTCCTTCAAGCTACTGATGCAAGTGTGAGTGTGGGCCAGACGTGGGCCAGAACACATATTTTATGACCACCTACGGTAGCCTCACACACACTCACACACACACCCGCACACAGAGAGACGCAGAGACAAACACACACACACAGACACACACACGCACGCACGCATGCATGCACACACACACACACACATACACACACATACACACACACACATACACACACAGAGACACAGAGACAGAAACACAGACATACACACATATACCCACGCAGAGAGACACAGAGACAAACACACACAGAGATACACACACTCACTCACTCACACAAACATGTATTTAGTCTCACTATTATTGCTATTGCAATGATTTGAAATCAAAGCCTTTGCAAATGATCAAGGTATACGACCTTGATGTGTTATGCAGCTCTCCTCTGAGCTCAGAAATGGTGTCATCCCGGGATTGTTGCTGTCAGAGTGGATTGGAGTGTGTGTGTGTGTTGCGTGTGAAAATGCAGGATTTCCATGCAGTCGTCAACACTCTGATTACGTTGCATAAGAGAACAAGAAATGCGGCCTCATTCCAGTCCCCATGGGAGAGAGACACAGGCAGGAGGGGAGAGAGAGAGAGAGAGAGAGAGAGAGAGAGAGAGAGAGAGAGAGAGAGAGAGAGAGAGAGAGAGAGAGAGAGAGAGAGAGAGAGAGAGAGAGAGAGAGAGAGAGAGAGAGAGAGAGAGAGAGAGAGAGAGAGAGAGAGAGAGAGAGAGAGAGAGAGAGAGAGAGAGAGAGAGAGAGAGAGAGAGAGAGATATAACCTTGAAAGATACAAACAGGAACACATTTTTTGTGTAGGGAATAGCAGCCACCCTCAAGTAGTTTCTGTAATGTCTCTGGCAATATACTGCTGGATGAATGATCATGAAATAACTCGATGGCTCTGTGTGCACACTAAGAGAGAGAGAACTCTATAAACTGTGTGTGTGTGTGTTGTGGCAGCTTAACTGTGGAGCTCAGATTAGTCAGGAGACATTTCACCTGTGGACCCTGGGCACCAACTGCTCAAACGTATTTATTTGTCAATTCATTATTTTTTTTATTTAATTTCACCTTTTTTAACCGGGGAAACACCTCATGGAAATTCAAAATGTCTTCATCTAAGAATACCCTGGCCAAGTCAGGCAGCAGCAGCCACCAACAGTTTCAGACAGACATGGATCTTAGGTCGAAGCTTTGCACTCAAGGGTGTGTGTGTGTGTGTCTCTCCCTTTCTCTCCATCAACCTCTCTCACGCACTCTCCCTCTCTCTCTGTCTCTCCCTCTACCTCTCTCTCCCTCAATCTCCCTCTACATCTCTCTATCTCTCCACCTCCCTGTCCATCTCCACCCTATCTCTCTCCCTCTACATCTCTCTATCTCTCCACCTCCCGGTCCATCTCCATCAACCTCTCTCACGCACTCTCCCTCTCTCTCTCCCTCTACCTCTCCCTCTCCATCTCTCTATCTCTCCACCTCCCGGTCCATCTCCATCACCCTCTCTCTTTCAATCTTCCTCTCCTTCTCCCTCTCCCTCTCCCTCTCTCCCTCTCCATCTCTCTATCTCTCCATCTCCCGGTCCATCTCCATCACCCTCACTCTCTCTCCCTCTACCTCTCTCTCTCCCTCTCGCTCCCTCTCCCTCTCTCGCTCTCTTTATTTCCCCCCAGCAGAAATGGAGCCGGGGAAAGCGCTAACCTTATTCACCCCATACCTTATTCACCCAGAGGGGCAGAATGCAACGGGAGTGAAAGATTTAGTAGAATGGTAAAAAAGAAAGCTTTCGAACATGAAGGTATGTCTGCCAATGTGCTACTGTGGATTCAGTACCCCCCCCCCCCCCCCCGCCCTACCCCCTTGTCTCCTCCCCCACTGGCTCCTCATTCGCTAACCTCCCAGCCAATCCCTGCGCCTCACAGGCGTATTTGGGTCATAGCAACGTGTTGCTGTTCTCTCTCCTGGCAGATGCATTGTGCTTTAATCACCGAAAAATAGGATGGATGGGCAGGGATGGTGGAGTGGTGGGGCGTATGGCTGTCTCACCCACGCTCTCCTTTCTCCTCTCCTCTCTCCCTCTCCTTTCTCCTCTCCTCTCTCCCTCTCCTTTCTCCTCTCCTCTCTCCCTCTCCTTTCTCCTCTCCTCTCTCCCTCTCATTTCTTCTCTCTTCCCTCCTCTCTCTTCTCTCTCTCTCTTCCCTCCTCTCTTTTTTCTCTCTTCCCTCCTCTCTTCCCTCATCTCTCTCCTCCCTCCTCTCTCTTCCCTCCTCTCTTCCCTCATCTCTCTTCTCGTCTCTCTCTTCTCTCATCTCTCTCCTCCCTCCTCTCTCTTCCCTCCTCTCTTCTCGTCTCTCTCTTCTCTCATCTCTCTCCTCCCTCTTCCCTCCTCTCTTCCCTCATCTCTCTTCTCGTCTCTCTCTTCTCTCATCTCTCTCTTCCCTCCTCTCTTCTCTCTCTCTTCTCTTTGTCTTCTATTTTATTTTCTTCTCTTCAGTCTTCTGCCACCCACCCCCCATTGCTCACCTTCTCCTTCTCCTACAGTTTCCATTAATTGGAAATCATTTATTCAATGTCCTCCGGCACCTTTAGTGAGGATCTCTCCTCGCGTGCTGAAGTGGAGGTTTTGCCTTGAGTTTCTTCCAAGTGTCGTTGTGTCTTACTTGCATTTATTCTTATTTTTGCAGTGCGACTGGATGGAATTTTAATAAGAAAGCCAAGAGCAGATGTATTCATCTAAGAGTTAAATATGGCTTGCATGCTTTGCTTTGCCTTGGTGAGATTGTGTGTAAAACCAAAAACTAAATTGTGGTGAAACAAAGGTAGGGCAACAGATCTCTCAGCCCAGTGCTACATCTTCACAAGCCTCTCTCCTCTCCTCTTCTCTTTTCTTTTCTTTTCTTTTCTTTTCCCCTCTACACATTCCTTCTCATCTCCTCTCCTGGCCTCCCCTTGCTAATGATACCTTTAAATTGTCTTCACCTGGTTCTCATCTGCATGCTGATTGGCCGCAGGCTGATTGATTGGCTGCAAGCTGATTGACTGCAAGTTGATTGGCCACAAGCTTCATCACTTCATGGTTGCCCTGGCTTTCCATGGTTGCATACACAGTGCTGAGGGTGTACTGAACTGGTTCATAGTTTGACCTAGCTTGTAGAAGATAATTCCTGTGTGTGTGTGTGTGTGTGTGTGTGTGTGTGTGTGTGTGTGTGTGTGTGTGTGTGTGTGTGTGTGTGTGTGTGTGTGTGTGTGTGTGTGTGTGTGTGTGTGTGTGTGTGTGTGTGTGTGTGTGTGTGTGTGTGTGTGTGTGAGAGTGAGTGAGTGAGTGAGTGAGTGAGTGAGTGAGTGAGTGAGTGAGTGAGTGAGTGAGTGAGTGAGTGAGTGTGTGAATGTGTGAATGTGTGAATGTGTGAGAGAGTTGGGTCCCTCTTTAGTCTGCGCACGCTGAGTCTGTCTGGGTCATGGCTCTCTCAGGCTGTCCAAGAGCTGAAAAACACACTGCTTTGTTGTCTCTGTATTCTCTTGGTTCTAGCGTCTTCCTGTCCCTCTACTCCATATGTGCCCTCATGTCAATGAATATAGATAAAAGTGCCCTGAGAAAGGCACGCATGGATGTCGCTGTAGCTTGGATCCGACTTTGCGCCTTGCCTTTCATTCTCTGTTTTACTCCGACTTAGCAAGGGAAATGTTTCCCTTTCCCAGTAGCTTGTGGTCTATCGAGGTCATTGATGAGTGAAGTCATCTGTCGTACATCACAGCTAATGGACTCGAGGCTGAATCACGGGGATGTCCCTGAGTGCCATGCATCACGCGTCTTCCAAGTCACCTGACTGTGTGTGTGTGTGTGTGTGTGTGTGTGTGTGTGTGCATGTGTGCGTTTGCGTGTGGTTTTGTGCTTTGAGGGCTAATGCCACCGAAGCTACGTCTCTATTAGCAAGGGGCAAGACCGCCTCTCAGACACATTGATAACCTGCTGTGGGAGAGTTTGTCGGTGTATGTATGTGTGTGTGTGTGTGTGTGTGTGCGTATGTATGTGCATGCATGTGTGTAAAGTTTGTTGGGGCCACTCTAAGAATGATGAGTTTATTTCTTCAAAGATCAAACGATTAGACCCTAAGAGGAGTTGAAGTCAAGATCACATCACACTCTCACACACACACACACACATTTTTCCCCAAATGGTCCAGCTGAAGCTCGATCGAGCACCAGCTGTATCGCGATAAAGGCGTGATGGGGAATCCGGACTGATTGGGACAGCTGAGCTGCTTCCGCCGATCTGACCAATCACAACCTTAAGACTTTGCAGCCAATCACCTTTGTCAAATGGGGCCACGCGGCAAGCGTGCCATGTACATTTCCGATGATGTAGCCAAAGAACCGCTGAAGCACTTCCTGTTAGGATACACTGATGTATCCGCGGCCCCCGAGATTAATTTGGTGGTCGATGGAGCTTCTCGTCGATCAGCAATTCAACCGCCCGAGCAGCGGGTTCAATGCAGATCGAGGAAAACACTGGGAGCTTCAGCAGGAAGCGCGAGGTGAATCACTATAGACAGACATTTGGAATGCAGCCCGTGCTTCCACAGCACTCGAGGGCAGGACCAGATGATGGAATGGTCAATAACCCAATTTTATATTTAACGTTAATAATGCATAGGTGCCCTGTAATCGTATTCTCTGTGCCGTAAAGTTTTACTTTACATGTGTGGGCGTACAAAGCAGCGAGAGAG
This sequence comes from Lota lota, assembly GCA_026745465.1. Classification (NCBI taxonomy): domain Eukaryota; kingdom Metazoa; phylum Chordata; class Actinopteri; order Gadiformes; family Lotidae; genus Lota; species Lota lota. The sequence continues at coordinate 389,399 of JACYXH010000705.1, read as the reverse complement.
AGAGAGAGAGAGAGAGAGAGAGAGAGAGAGAGAGAGAGAGAGAGAGAGAGAGAGAGAGAGAGAGAGAGAGAGAGAGAGAGAGAGAGAGAGAGAGAGAGAGAGAGAGAGAGAGAGAGAGAGAGAGAGAGAGAGAGAGAGAGAGAGAGAGAGAGAGAGAGAGAGAGAGAGAGAGAGAGAGAGAGAGAGATGTGTAGCGACCGTGATTTGGTTAATCTGGAGTGTGTATTTCTATAGAGCCGGAGCGATACGGTGAATACAGTCAATTAAATCAGACCTTCTCAAAACTATTCACCACACTTCACCACCTCCGAACCCCGTATGCATAATTCCCTTCATTGATTCATGACCAAACTATTTGTCACCCACTTACTCAAGTCAAATTATAAAGCAGTGTTTCAGCCTATACACAATCCAATCGATTAGAGCTGTGTGTGTGTGTTTATGTGTGTGCGTGGCGGTGTCTGTGTGCAGATCCGTGTGTGCACATACGTGGAGGCGCTCCCAAACTAAGCGTAATGAATATAATGTTCAGTGAGGGAAAAGAAAACCATTCAACGTGTTTGTGTGGAATTAATTGGACATTTCCAGCTTGGCAAAGCATGAGTTATGTGAAGTGAGTCTGGGCGGGAGGGGGGGGGGGGGGGGGGGGGGGGGGGGGGGGGGGGGGTTGTGTGTGTGTGTGTGTGTTGTGTGGGGGGGGGGGAGGGGAGTGGGGGGTAGGGGGGGCTGCCCAGGGGTGGGGCAAGGGGCTGGGAAGTGCTGGTAGATCCACATTAGTGTGAGTCTATTGGCATTCCCCGTGCCCTATTTTGCAACAACACACACGCACTTACAGCTTAGAAGAAGAGTCCCCGGTGGAAAATAACCGTTCTAAAAACGTATACACACTCTGTCATTCTTACTCTTCGCCATTCTCTCTTCTCCCCTCTCCCACCACTCCTCTCCAGCCTCTTCCTCCTCCTCCACCTCTCTCCACCACTCCTCTCCTGCCTCCTCCACCTCTCTCCACCACTCCTCTCCAGCCTCTTCCTCCTCCACCTCTCTCCACCACTCCTCTCCAGCCTCTTCCTCCTCCTCCACCTCTCTCCACCACTCCTCTCCAGCCTCTTCCTCCTCCACCTCTCTCCACCACTCCTCTCCAGCCTCCTCCACCTCTCTCCACCACTCCTCTCCTGCCTCCTCCACCTCTCTCCACCACTCCTCTCCTGCCTCCTCCACCTCTCTCCACCTCTCTCCACCACTCCTCTCCAGCCTCTTCCTCCTCCTCCACCTCTCTCCACCACTCCTCTCTCCAGCCTCTTCCACCACCCCTCCTCCACCACTCCTCTCCAGCCTCTTCCTCCTCCACCTCTCTCCACCACTCCTCTCCAGCCTCCTCCTCCTCCTCCACCTCTCTCCACCACTCCTCTCCAGCCTCCTCCACCTCTCTCCACCACTCCTCTCCTGCCTCCTCCACCTCTCTCCACCACTCCTCTCCTGCCTCTTCCTCCTCCTCCACCTCTCTCCACCACTCCTCTCCTGCCTCTTCCTCCTCCTCCACCTCTCTCCACCACTCCTCTCCAGCCTCTTCCTCCTCCACCTCTCTCCACCACTCCTCTCCAGCCTCTTCCTCCTCCACCTCTCTCCACCACTCCTCTCCAGCCTCTTCCTCCTCCACCTCTCTCCACCACTCCTCTCCAGCCTCTTCCTCCTCCACCTCTCTCCACCACTCCTCTCCAGCCTCCTCCACCTCTCTCCACCTCTCTCACCTCTCCTCCCTCCTCCACCTCTCTCCACCACTCCTCTCCTGCCTCCTCCACCTCTCTCCACCACTCCTCTCCAGCCTCCTCCACCTCTCTCCACCACTCCTCTCCAGCCTCTTCCTCCTCCACCTCTCTCCACCACTCCTCTCCTGCCTCCTCCACCTCTCTCCACCACTCCTCTCCAGTTTCTTCTTCCACCATACCCCGGCAGTTGTACCTGAATCGAGCAGATTCAAAATACTGTCTCTTCTCTAACCCTCTGTCCCCTACACACCTGACACACACAAGAGCGCTTTTATAAGTCAACAAAACCTGACTGACAAGGTTGGAGTTGGCATCTTGCCATTGTTTGTCGGTGTGTGTGTGTGCGTTGATGTGTGTGCGAGTGTGTGTCGGTGTGTGTGTCGGTGTGTGTGTGTGTGTATGCGTGTGTTGGTGTGTGTGTGTGTGTTGGTGTGTGTGTGTGCGAGTGTGTGTCGGTGTGTGTGTGTGTGTGTGCGTTTATGCGTGTGTGTTGGTGTGTGTGTGTCGGTGTTGGTGTGTGTGTGTGTGTCGGTGTGTGTGTGTGTGTGTGTGTGTCTGTCGGTGTGTGTTTGCCAGCCGCCAGGCAGGTAAGGAGGTTTTTGTCACACCTCTCCACTGTCATCGTTCAGACCCTGCTGCTCTCCCCATCTGTCACCTGTCTCTCACCCAATGGGAGTGTGTGTTGGTGGGGAGAGTGTGTTTCTTTTTGTAGAGTATGTGTTAATAGAAGAGTGTGTGTCTTGCTTCAGGAGTGTGTGTTGGTGGGGAGAGTGTGTTTCTTTTTGTAGAGTGTGTGTTAATGGAAGAGTGTGTGTCTTGCTTCAGGAGTGTGTGTTGGTGGGGAGAGTGTGTGATGGTGGGAGTACAAATACACTCTTTACCGAAGGGTATACAATAATGTTCCAACGCTGCACATTCACACACATCCAAATGCTGCAAGACATCATGAGGGGATAACAAACACACACACACACACACACACACACACACACACACACACACACACACACACACACACACACACACACACTCCACTAGGGCAGCAACACAAAAACCTATTATTGTCAATTAGCATAGCTCTTGGTGTACTAATGGCCTGTCTCTCTCTCTTTGTCTTTGTCTTCTCTCTCCCTCTCGTGCTCTTTTTCTCACACAAACACACCGTCACTCACTCACGGAAACTCAGAAATCCCAAGCCCTTGACCATAACTCAGGGAGTATTCTGACCCGTTTGTACGGCCGCTCGTCTCTGAGAAAGGACGATTCAACATTCACGCATTCAAGCATCGGTGGCTCCGTGTGTGAATGACCGGGAAACATATCACAAAGCAGGGCTAGGTTTAGTGTGCACACAGAGCCATGGAGTTATTTCATGATCATTCAGCCAGCAGTGTATTGCCAGAGACATTACAGAAACTTCTTGAGGGTGGCTGCTATTCCCCACACAAAAAAATGTGTTCCTGTTTGTATCTTTCAAGGTTATCTCTCTCTCTCTCTCTTTCTCTGTCTCTTTCACTCTCTTTCTGTCTTTCTCTCTTTCACTCTCTTTCACTCTCTTTCTCTCTTCTCTCTTTCTCTCTTTCTCTCTTTCTCTCTTTCTCTGTCTCTTTCTTTCTCTTTCTCTGTCGCTCTGTCACTCTTTCTTTCTCAGTCTGTCTCTTTTTCACTTCCTCTCTCTCACACTCTCTCACTCCCTCTCTCTTTCTCTCTCTCTCTCACTCCCTCTCTCACTCCCTCTCTCTCTCGCTCACTCTCTCGCTCACTCCCTCACTCCCTCTCCCTCTCACTCTCTCGATTGCACACGGAGAAACGTGCCGATCTCAAAAGGTCAGCGTTTTCATTGTTTAATCCACGCCTGACCTGTGTCTCCATGGAAATGCTAGCACACAAAATGTCGCCCCACATTCTGTCTAGTATCCTTGTGGCTGATGATGGAGGGGCCATTACTGTTTGCCTGAGCTCAGTGTACTGTTTCATGGCCAGTGTGTGTTAAAGGGGAACCGCCACGATCGCTATTTCTTTTTAACAAAAGAGGGTACCGCTACATTCGCATGTTGCAATACGTACTCGAAAGAATCGTGGAAAAGTTGGACTTGTGCCTGGATTAGCGTTCTCGGTTGAAACGTTGAGGTAAATGGTCCAACGTTTTAGCGATTCCTTTGCTTTCCGTGACTTTTCCCCAAAGCTCTCATGAAGCGGTACTCTGTATATTAGCGAGAGCTGTCTGTTGTGCATGTGGCCTTCCCGGCCAGAGTGTATTAAGGGGTGTGCAGAGTGCTAAGCGCAGAGTGCTGCTTGTTTCACTTTGGCGGATTAGAGAGTGACGCGTGGAGCTGCTGCAGCGTATTCATCTGCAGAGACATGACTCGCTGAGATTACACACACACACACACACACACACACACACACACACACACACACACACACACACACACACACACACACACACACACACACACACACACACACACACACACACACACACACACATTTATGCGCTCACACACACACACACATACACACACACACACACAGATATACACACACACACACATATACACACACACACACACACACATATATACACACACACACACACAGATACACATATATATACACACACACATACATACATACATACATACATACATACATACACATACACACATTTATGCACATTTATGCACACACACACACACACACACACACACACATATACACATACCCACATTTATGCACACACACACACACAGACACACACATATATACACACAGACACACACACATGCACATACAAACTCTAGACACCACTTAGATTACACTCAAACACACACACACATATACACACACACACGTACGCAGACGCACACACATGCACACACAATATCTAAAGACACCACTTAGATTACACTCAAATACACACACACACATACACACACATGCCATAACAATCCACCCACTCACTCTCCCTCCCCTGTACCTCCCCTCCTGTTAAATCACAAAATGGCCCTCTCCTCATTTTAATTAGCTGCTGTGTTGTTGTCCAGCCCTTCCCATGCCCTCCATACTGCAATTTAGTCCTCCAGAAAGCTCCCAGCCCAAGCCTTAGCTGCTGGCTACGTTCAGCAGCATCCCATAATATCCATCTATGAGCCATTGTTCCATTTTCGGTACAACGCAATCAAAGTTGGTCTGGTTTCACTTCATCCGAGAGATGAGAGATGCCCTCAGGTTTGTAATAATCCTTGAAAAATGCATTTTTCTGTGCTATATTGATTACTTGATTGATTCTAATTATTAATTGATTCATCATATTTCAATAAATACATGGTGTCCAATGTGCCTATTCAACAGAACCACAATCACCAAGCGAATAAAACACCAAAAATCTGGAAAGCCCTTTTTGTCCTTTTAATTTGTAAGTTGTTACAATGTACAATGTAAAATACAAATATCAGCCTTTTTAATATCAAATATCAAACCTTTTTATTATTTGTATACATAGTAGAATAACAGAATAGTTAAAAAAGAAAAACGGTGGAATAAAACAACCTAGTGATCAAATATTACAAATAAAAACCCCTGTATTGACTACGGGGCCCCTCGTTTAACAATCTCCACCAATGAGGCCCTCTTGTGAACGTTTGCTCCCCGATCCCTCACTCACTCCTGCAGGTCCTGATCGCTGCCTGCCTGCCTGTCGTCCTCCACTCTATTTATCGCTACACCTTTACCTCTCTTTGCGGGACACCTCTTCTCCCTCCCCCTGGCCTGCTCCTGCAGACGGGCGGGAGGGGAAGCTGTAAAGGGTAATTGATTTTCAGCGGTGTGACCCGTCCCGTTAACCTACACACCACTGTGGCCCTCGCTGGATCTATGGGGACCGGGGGGGGGAGGGTCTCCTCGGCCGTAAACCCTCTGATCTACGTCGCTGGCCTTGTTTTATGGGCCGCCCTGGTCTGCTCGTGTCCGATAGCGGTGAGACGCGAGGGTGGGGGTGGAGAGCACACCGCGACACAGTGTTGTCTTGGGGTAGGATGAGGCTGCGGTGCCAGCCACTCATCCAGGACCCTGGCTGTGTTGACTCGTGCAGAGGAAAAAAGGGGAAACTGCTTGCGTGAACGCATCTCAGCGTGACTTGCTACATTTCTCCAGGCATCCCCCCCCTGCACCCCCCCCCTGCACCTGAACATGCGCAGCAAAACCTGGTCAGGCAGAGTTACCAGGTTATGGTTGTCATCCAGTTTAGGGATTAGCTGGGGCACCCAAATGACCCTTCTGCACCATCTTATCTTATTGTACTCATTATCAAGTTAACACGGCCACTGAGGTAACTAGACTACGTAAGTCAAGTAAATCCATCCAGAACATTTGACTAGATCGATCTGCAATGTACAGCAGTTCCTGACTTGATCATTGTGTGTGTGTCTATTTACATCCTTGTGTTGATTAGTAATACTGAAGAGGTGTGTGTGTGTGTGTGTGTGTGTGTGTTGAGGAGTGTCACCTGCTGATCTCAGAGCGGTGGGTTTGCAGTGTAGCGTCACAAACCTGAAATATGAAGCGAAGGAAAGAGAAATCCAAAAATCAAACGCCAGCAACATCTGTGCAGGGACTTCAAACAGCCTTTGAAAGGGAAAATGGGATTCCGTCTGGGACCGTTCTGCCTTCGTAAACAGCTTCCGTGCTATTTTGGGAGAAAGTCAAAGTTGGGATGGGATGGGTGGGGTGTGTGCATGCGCGCGTGTGTGTGTGTGTGTGTGTAAGTTAAAGGGGAGAGAGAGATGTGCAAGGCAGGCAGTCTGCAGGTGGAACCAAATTTGCTGTGAATTTTGATTCAACCGTTATGTGTTTGGCATCGCGCCATGTAGCCTCAAATGTAAATTTGTGATGAAGACGCCATGGCTGTCCGATTTTCAAACGTCATTACTCTTGTTTTTAAACCAGATTATACTCTGTAACTCTACGCCGTGAATCCAACAACCACTGTCACTAACTTTTGTTTCTCCCTCCTCTCTTCTCTCTCCTCCTCCCCTCCTGGTCTCTCGTCATCATCTTATCCCCTCAGGTAAGGCTCTTCCAACCCCTAAAGATCAGTCTCACGCAGGCCCTAAACACAACTCCCTCTGGTGTCTTCTCCATCGTTGGGGTCACCAGATATTACATCAACTATCAGTTATATATAACGGATGGTATAAACGTATACTTTACATATCAACAGATGCTATTTATCACGCAAACGCGTGACGAGCGTTAAATAAATCAATAACACAAATCAATAATTTGAATCAGTGATTCAAATCCACAAATTCAAAAATCAAACACCCACTAACAAACACCAAACTGTACACCAGGGTGGGAACAAAGCATTTGGTCCCACTTCAGTGTTTTGAGCCTCGCTGGTTTCAAAAGCTGACCATGGGCATAGCATGTGTCCTCGATGCTCGCTAAGTCGATCGAGATCAGAGGGAGAGTGACTGCCACTGCAGCCAGACCTAGTTCACCACCACTCAGTTGTCCCTCGTCCCCGAAGAGAGGACTCACTGAGAAAGAAAAAGCTAATCAGAAATGAGAAGTGGAACTTCAACACCCACTTTGCCCTTCTGTTCTGTAACTGGATCAACTGTTGATTGTAGATGCCATGTTCGTGTTTTTTGTGTTTTTGTGATGCTGTTTTTGTCCAGTTAAACGGTGTGTCATACTGCATCACTACATCTCACTACTCTATACTCACTATTCTGTCCTCTCGCTCTCTGTTCTCGTCCTCCTACCTGGTCTGTCTCAGGGCCATCAAATATATTTGGAAGCTTCCCATCTGCTCTCTCTCTCTCTCTCTCTCCCCCTTCCTCTCTATCTCCCTTCCTCTTTCTCTCTCTCTCTCTCCCTCCCCCTTCCCCCTCTCTCTCTTAATCTCCATATGTTATTGAATATTCAGTGCATGTACCTTTCTGGCTGTGTACACATAAAGTGTGTGTGTAGGTGTGTGTGTGTGTTTATGTGAGAATGATCTAGTCTGTGAAAGCACACATATGCTGGTGTTGGTGAAGTTTGGAATGCTCCTCCCACATCCAGAACCTGCCTCTGTCACAGCCAATCAGATGTCCCTATATAGTCCCACCCCTTTCGATGACTGCCCTCCCCCCCCGCTCCTCTCCTAGCAACAACACCTCTTTTCTCACGAAGTGGACAGACTGTGTGTCTGTATGTGTGCATGTGTGTGTGTGTGTGTGTGTGTGTGCATGTTTGTGTGTTCATGTGCGTGTGTGTGTGTATGTGTGTGTGTGCATGTTTGTGTGTTCATGTGTGTGTGTGTGTGTATGTGTGTGTGTGTGTGTGTGTGTGTGCATGTTTGTGTGTTCATGTGCGTGTGTGTGTGTATGTGTGTGTGTGTATGTGCGTGTGTGTGTGTATGTGCGTGTGTGTGTGTGTGTGTGTGTGTGCAGCACCATGCATCAGATGGACAGGTCTGTGGTTTAACTTCACACAGTAGATGTGTGTGTGTGGTTTGTGTTTCGGGTTTTCCCTTCACGCTGCTTCTGTCTCGCTCTCCTCTCTCTGTTCGCTCTTCTCAATCTCTTTTTCTTTTTCTATTCATCATCTTCGCTCCCCCACTCACCCCCATTTTCTCTTCCTCTGCGTTCGAAAGTGAATGAGTGTGTGTGTGAGATTTGAAAAGAGACAGTTGCAGAGCGAAGAGACAGAATGGGGGCAGGACTAAAAAACAAAGGAGGAATGGGAGGAGGACACAGTGAAAGAATGAGACCACACACACACACACACACACATGCACACACACACACACACAGACACACACACAGACACACACGCACACACACACAGACACACACATGCACACGCACACGCAGACACACACACACACACACACAGACACACAGACACACACACACAGATACACACACGCTTACACATGCATGCATGCACACATACACGCACACACAGACACACACACACAGATACACACACACACACACACACACACATGCACACACATGCATGCATGCACACACACACGCACACACACAGACACACATACACACACACACACATGCACACACACACACACGCACACAGACACAGATACACAAACATGTTTGCACATAAACAAACACACACAAACACTTCGAGAAGGAAGTGAACAGCCTTTTTACTAACACAGTTACATGGGTGGGGGGGCTGGAGCAGGTAGAAGCTGGCGCTGCATGAGAGAGAGAGAGAGAGAGAGAGAGAGAGAGAGAGAGAGAGAGAGAGAGAGAGAGAGAGAGAGAGAGAGAGAGAGAGAGAGAGAGAGAGAGAGAGAGAGAGAGAGAGAGAGAGAGAGAGAGAGAGAGAGAGAGAGAGAGAGAGAGAGAGAGAGAGAGAGAGAGAGAGAGAGAGAGAGAGAGAGAGAGAGAGAGAGATGGGTTGAAGGGTGTTAATGTGTTATCAATAGTGCAGGTAAAGCAGAGCCCCCTACTGGCTGGAGCTTATACTGAATGCTCCACAGCCCTGTGTGTGTGTGTGTGTGTGTGTGTGTGTGTGTGTGTGTGTCCTTGCAGGAGACGGTTTGTGATTGCTTGTATAGCCCAGAAAGTTCATATTTATGACATAGTCCCTGGTTTGATTTGTAAGCCAA
>JACYXH010000705.1:372500-375000 GCA_026745465.1 Lota lota | reverse complement strand
TCTCATCTCCAACACACAAGATCCCGCCCCCTCCCTAACGTTGGCATCAGAGCACCTTGACATTCAGAGCTTTATAATAGCTTTATCGATAGTCGGTGTCCATAACCACCCTACACCGTTTACATTACATTTGTATATATTTTATTTTTGTTCAATATGCATGTTTGTTTATCAAGTATTTCGTATATATCATTTTCTTCACTGTGCCAATATATCTATATATCTATCTATATAGATATAGATATATATAGATATATATATATATATCTATATAGATATATATATAAATAAATAAGAAACGTGTATGTGAAACTTACCTGGCAATGAAACTGATTCAAAGTCAAGGTAAAGTGTGGATGGAATATTATGGGATGTATTATAAATAGTATGGTAGGTATTATATATAGTAGGGTAGGTATTATAAATAGTAGGGTAGGTATTATAAATAGTATGGGATGTATTATAAATAGTAGGGTATGTATTATAAATAGTAGGGTAGGTATTATAAATAGTAGGGTATGTATTATAAATAGTAGGGTATGTATTATAAATAGTAGGGTATGTATAATAAATAGTAGGGTATGTATTATAAATAGTATGGGATGTATTATATTCAACGGTCTGGTGATATGATTCGCTTGGTGTCTACGGCATATGTACACTACAGAAGACAGCCTGCATGTCTCAGTGTGTTGGTGGTCCATAGTGAGTGATAGGTGATGGTTGGGAAGAGCAGGAAGCAGACCACTGGCGGGGTCTGATGCTTTCTGACCTTTCACCTCTGTAAGGAACGTTGTTATGGTTGAACCGGCAGCACTTTCTCTGTTACATCGTAAGACATGAACCACTACTCTGAAGGTGTGTGAAAAATGGTCTCAAAAACGGATTTGTTGTTACGCTAACACACACACACACACACGCACACACACACACACGCACACACGCACACACACACACACGCACACACGCACACACGCACACATGCACACACGCACACACACACACACACACACACACACACGCACACACGCACACATGCACACACAACTGGACTGACACTCTAGTTTCGTGATTTGTATTTCTGCTCTTCTAGTGCACTGAGCCCAAAGTCCTACACCATAGAAACTCGATCGTTTTTTTTTCCTTTGTTGTGCTTCTCAAAGTTACCATCGCTCTCGTCTGTCCCAAAGTTGGCAGCTCGTCAGCCGCTTGCCAATTAAACTCTAATCAACTAAATGGAGACTGAGGGAGAGGACCTCAAGCCGTCTCTCTCTCCCCCTGCCAGCCGCGGATGAGCTTCCAAATAATTCAAAAGAGCCGAGGGAGGAGGGAGGAGGAGGCGGACAGGAGAGGATGCAGTGGGAGATGAAGACCAAAGACGAAGGGCTCCCAAATTAGAGTTCAACAACGTCCTGGCTTGTGCCTTGATGGCTCGTCTCCCCCGTCCTCCTCCAATCGTCAGGGTAACAGGCATGAACACCTCCTGTTTCAATCCCGGAGGATGAGAGGGGAGGGCGTTGTGGATGAGAGGCTTATTAAGGCAGTGCGTTTGGTGGCGGCCCTGGTCGGTTTGATCCGTGTTTGATAATGGAGCTGTTGCATCGACAAACTCAGACTCCGTGAACTAATGAAATAACTCTAGTTGATTTATTCACGCGCTGGTTTTGATTCATTCGTTCTCAGTGTGTGTGTGTGAGTGTGTGTGAGTGGGTGAGTGTGTGTGTGTGTGTGTGTGCTTGCCTGCATAGTGTGTCTGTGTGTGTATGGGAGAGACAGAGAGAGAGAGAGAGAGAGAGAGAGAGAGAGAGAGAGAGAGAGAGAGAGAGAGAGAGAGAGAGAGAGAGAGAGAGAGAGAGAGAGAGAGAGAGAGAGAGAGAGAGAGAGAGAGAGAGAGAGAGAGAGAGAGAGAGAGAGAGAGAGAGAGAGAGTGTGTGTGTGTGTGCGTGTGTTCATGTGCATAGTGCGTGCATAGTGTGTGTCCATGGGTGGGTGGGTGGCTGTGTGTGTGCGTGCGTGCGTGCGTGTGCGCGCGTGCCTCAGTGTGTGTCGTCTTGCTACGGTGGGCCCCGGCGCTCTTTGCACCGGGGCCCGGTGAGACGTTAAAGGATTCCGTCTCTCTCCCACGGGTCTCTTCCCGGGAGCCAACGCCGGCGTGCGCTGCTGTTTCTGCAGCCTCAGGGCTCCCATCCCCCGCCCGCCCGCGGGCCGGCCCCGGGGAAAGCCACGGCCCCGGGGCCGGCCCGCCGTCGTCCGGCCTCGGGGCCGTGTCCGGCCCGCGTCCTCAGCCTGCTAATTAAGCTCTGCCTGTCCCCTCCCTCTCCTCTGGCCGAGTAGGGCCGCCTGACACGCCCAGGGTCGCTTCAGACTGACACAGAGGTGGAAGCACGCACACGCAGACACGCAGACACACAGACACACACACGGACGCACGCGCACGCACGCACACGCACGCACACACACTAGGTAGCGTCGTACCTACGCATGCTAATCAAAGTCTTCA
>JACYXH010000705.1:365000-367500 GCA_026745465.1 Lota lota | reverse complement strand
CATTGACAATATGCCAGCGTGTGTGTGTGTGTGTGTGTGTGTGACATTTGAATGCCCGTGTGCTCCTGGCTCATATAATACACTTCATCACCTTTTGGAGATGCTGGTTAAGGGATTCCTTCGATGGCTCCAGAGACAAAGACAGCCACACACAGACCGCCTCTTATACATCCAGCTAGAAGCTCAACCTCCGTCTGTGTTGTAACACACACACACACACAATCCCTCTTTGCAGACTGCTACCTGTGGCGGTAATCTCATGTTTTCTACTCGCCGTGCTGGATTTATTCTCGCTGGCGGAGATAAAGAACAGTGTTTGAACACATGTGGAGCGCCTTTCAAAGTAAAAGCGCAGGATGGACGCTCAGCTCCGACTGGATCTTGTCCTGAGTCCCGGTGTCTCCCTGGGATTCTCCACAACACCGTTCAGACGCCTCAGGCAGCTTCAGGAGGGCAGTCCCCCCCCCCCCCCCCCCCCTCCCAGACACGGGTCGACGCAGCTCCGAGACCGCCAGGCTTAGCGGTTTAGCTAGTCTGCGCCTGCTCTCCCTTCAAGCTCTCATCTAGATATCTGGGCTCGACAAGATGCCCTGGTCCTGGCCCTCATCAGAATTTTCATCAAATTTAAATTGTTCTCCGGACCTACGTTTGAAGAGTGCATTGGACATTTTGGCTATTTTGTCAGTTCCAGACTTTATAATAGTTTGATAAAGATACAGTGTGTGTGTGTGTGTGATTGATGCAGAAATTGATGCAGAAATTCAGACAGATGCAGTATTTCAGAATCAGAATTGACTTTATTATTATGTCTTGGTGTTGGCTGCATAACAATAACAATAAACAGTAAGAAACATACATATGAAATAGAAACATTTACCATAGAAACACAATATGTAAAAAAAAAAAATATGTATAAAGAATATGTAAAGTAGATCTGTACAGTTTGTTGCAGAAATTTGAAAGAAAATTGGGTCATGGAACGTGCAGATAATGTGCTTCAATCGCTTCAAGTTCATCCGATTCTCCCAAAAAAGTAACCAACCATTCAGCTCTTAAAGCCACCGACTGAAGTGTCATGTGATTCATTACCTCTGAGGGTTTGTCCCCAGGCAGAGTGTGCCAGCCTCAGGGTCCATCACTGGGGAAATTGGGTTATTTAAATTGCTCATGCTGATTGGCTGACATTGTTAGCGGTGATGACACACCAACCGTCACTAATTGAGTTGGATTTGGGGGTGTTAGTGCTCTTTAACATCAGCTGTGCTGTCAAACTTTATCGCCAACAAATAAACACTTAACAGCCCGCGTTATTTGATGGTATGGAAGGGTTTCTGTCACTGGTATGCGTCTATCTATAATGTTTTGGCAGTTTCATTTGCACTGTAAAACATATCAGGAGGTTGGTGTTGAAGCCAACAATTCATAAGCATCCCAGCTGCGTTTCCAAGGTCACATATCTTTGCTTTATTATGTTTATCATGAATACGCCAAGTCCACGCATTTCATCAGTTTATAACTAACATCATAACCCTGATGGGGTTCTCTCTCTCTCTCTACATGTCTCCTGTAGCTCTCGATGTCTCTCGATCTGTGTCTCCTTCGTTCGATCGCCTCAGATCCTCAATGCTTCTCTTCCTGACCTCCTGCTCCCAATCCTCTTGAACTATTGTTTCAGTTTCGCCCGACAACTTTCCATGTCACTTCACTCTCTCCCACTTTTAATCCCCCCCCTCTTTTCAATGTTGTAACACCGTCTTAACCTAGATGTTGCTGTCTTTCCTTGTGTCTATCTGATCGTGTGGCTCAAGGAATGCAAAGACAGGGAACTAGCAGTGCAGCTAATCGTGGCTTTGGAAGTCAGTCTCCCAGTCAGTCCTCGCTCCTGCTGCTCTCTTGTCTTCCTTCTTAGAGCTTTTTTATTATTTCATCAAACTCTTTTTCCCTGGAGCTCTGAGACAGACGTTGTAGTCTGATACCCAGGACGCGGGGTACGATCGTGAGTCAGAATTCATGTTTGTTGTCAGTTTATGGCTGCCATTCCCGATGCGTTCCTGTCAGTTCTGGATTATATGGTTTGCACATACCTTATAGTCTGTCAGCTTTATAGTCTGTCAAATGGGAGTCGAGGGTTCTCCTAGAACTGCTTGGGATGTAATTTACTACACAAAGTAGTTCGACTTCTTCACTGCACTTCTGTGCCCGCTACGACACCTTCTGCAATGTCACTGAGGTGTGTTGTTGTTGTGTTGAGTTGTGTTGTGTTGTTGTTGTTGTTGTGTTGAGCCCAGTGTGTTGGTGTGATGATGAGACAACCAGAGTGCCCGGTGGTTCAAGTTTACTTGAGTCGACTTGATGAAAGCAAAGCGTTTGGAGATCTCTTTGGCAGCTACACCAGGAATATTTAACCACCGCGGGTCTGCGCCCTGGCGCTGACCCACGGTGGAGTTAGCGGGCTATTTATGGGGTGATTGTTAGCAGCCTTGGCAACAGTGCAACAATT
>JACYXH010000705.1:350000-357500 GCA_026745465.1 Lota lota | reverse complement strand
CACACACACACACACACACATAATCTAGTACCCTTAAACTCAGTCTGTTTGTGCTTGCAGCTGCAGTATACATCTCTTTTTATGTTTCATGTTTATTCCTCCTATGTGGCAGACATATGCCATTAGTGCACCCTCCTTACTTAAGTTGGCGAACAAACTAAACACAAAGTCAAACTTTCCGAGCCAAATCTAAGAGCCCATTCCTTTCCAGTTCATGGGCCTCCACCAGAGGTTAAATATTCCGGGTTGTTGAGGGAAGCCGATGCTTCCTGACCCAGGGCGCTCCGAGCATCGATCAGCCCGGCGTTCAGGCTATTGATCAGCCTGCTGTGTCACAGAACAGACTGTGTGTATTAACGTAAGCAGCCTGCTGGTGATGAGGGGGGGGGGGGGGGGGGGGGGGGGGAGTATATGTGTAGAAATACACACCAGCAGGCTGTCTTCCGCTTGAGTGACAACATGAATTAAGTAGATGACCGAACATCCTGACTAACTTCTGATTCGTTTTTTCTTTGTTGGTTTATTCTGTGCAGCATCGCGGGCAGGCCTGGATGCTTTAGCTTCTGTGACTGGCAACTTCATTCACACTTCTATTATCAACCCCCCCCCCCCCCCCCCCTCCCCCCGCAAATGCCACCAGAGAGACCGGGTTTGAGCGTTCATACATCTTGGTCGATGTATTATTGTGTTTCTTGCTCTTTGAATCTGGTGGCCATGGAACAATGACCTTTAACTAGAACGGCTCTCTCGCTGCACATCGATGGAGAGCGAGGCATCGATCTGACCAATCAGATCCCTGAGACCCGTGGACTTGCTCATGATGTGAATATTACCGTTAATAGTTTCTTTCTTTTAACCTATTATCCATTTTTCATTAGAGACCATTGAACATCCCATATTAACCGGTGGGATATAATGCAAGGTGATATGAACAACAATATTCAGAAGAAATAAAAGCATTTTCAACCTTAGTGATTATACTGGCAGTGGTGGTATACTGGCAACTTTATAAAAGGTAATACCTTTTGTACATTTCTTTATAAAAGGCTCTGCGACGCGCCCTGATACCATTGTTCTCAGTAAAGGTGTGTTACACACACACACACACACACAGAAACACAGACCCCCCCCACCCCATCACACACACACACACACACACACACACACACACACACACACAAACACAGACCCCCCTCACACCCACACATACACACCCACCCACCCACCCACACACACCCACACACACACACACACACACACACACAGCCCCCCCCACACACACACACTGAGCCACACACACACACACACCCCCACCCCACCCCACCCACCCACACACACCCACACACACACAGCCCTCCCCACACACACAGCCCTCCCCACACACACACTGAGCCACACACACACACACACACACACACACACACACACACACACACACACACACCCACACACACACACACACACACACACACACACACACACACAGACCCACCCACACACACACACACACACACACACACACACACCGTTGCCAACAATGGGTTTTGTTTGATGGCGCCCAGAAATACTTCCCATCACCGCTCCAGATTTTGGAGCGCCTCTCAATGCCATCCATTATCTCTCCCATAAAAGAGCCAAACTCCGACATGCACCTACAACCCGGGATAGGATGCTGTGAGCTACACTACAACACGCTGTGCACCTGGTGCGCCACTCACTCCGTGATTCCCGTCCTTTCTATGGATCACCAGAGCAACACATTTCATCCAACAATGTGATGTACACCTCTACTTAGTAGTAGATGACAATCACTATTAGTTCGTTTATTGTCCCCGCGGGGAAATTATTTTCCACAAAACTGGACATCAAATGCAGAAACCAACAATACACTTTACCCATATCGTCACGCAACAGAACCGGACAGTAACAATACATCAAGTATAACACAGAAGCTCACAATAGAGACAGGCAGAGCAACATAAAAACAAGACTCATCGGTAAGCAAGTCACCCTGTTTAGGTTACGGTTAGGAACCCTGCTATGGTTACGGTCTCAGGCTGTTTAGGGCTGCTATGGTTACGGGTATCAGGCTGTTTAGGGCTGCTATGGTTACGGGTATCAGGCTGTTTAGGGCTGCTATGGTTACGGGTATCAGGCTGTTTAGGGCTGCTATGGTTACGGGTATCAGGCTGTTTAGGGCTGCTATGGTTACGGGTATCAGGCTGTTTAGGGCTGCTATGGTTACGGTCTCAGGCTGTTTAGGGCTGCTATGGTTACGGTCTCAGGCTGTTTAGGGCTGCTATGGTTATGGTCTCAGGCTGTTTAGGGCTGCTATGGTTACGGGTATCAGGCTGTTTAGGGCTGCTATGGTTACGGTCTCAGGCTGTTTAGGGCTGCTATGGTTACGGGTATCAGGCTGTTGAGGGCTGCCATGGCTGCGTGTCTCAGGCTTTTGCTGAAGCGAGCCCTTGTGCATTGCAGGGTCCTGTTCTAGTGAGTCCATCTTTCTCTCCTCTACCCGTCCTCCTCCTCTCAGTGCAAGTTAACTCTCCTCTCCTCTCCTGAGGTACCCTATCTCCTAATCCCCTCCCCCCTCGGACAGGGACCCCCCATGGCGGCTCCCCTCTCATAATTCACGCACACGGACGTGATAAAATGGCTGACCAAGCTACGACCTTGCCAAAGCTTTCAAAGGGTCTACAAGCAGTGGTGACCTTTGACCTTGGGCTGTCATTAACCAACACAATGGCCACAAAGTCATCCGGGGACGCAGGGTGGGTTAGCCTGGACAGACGGGCTCTGGCGTGAGATCAAGTGATAGATGGACAGACAGACCGATGAACAAACACATCACAGAGATGATTAGAGAGGCGGGATGATGGCGGGGGAGAGTGGGTGTGAGAGAGAAAAAGGGAGACGGCGAAAGAAAGGGGAGTGAAAGCCAGAGGATAAAGCATCTAGGAGAGAGGGAGATGCAGACAGAGATAAAGAAGCTAGTGATTAAATCTTAGTGATCCAGCCCGGAGTCCTTTGGATCGATCTACATGTCTCTCTGTCATTGATCAGGCTTCCCGTGTGGGGGAGAATGACTGATACGGTGATTATCAGAACTCCCTGCGATGCTCACGCTGTGCTGTGGGTGTGTGTGTGTGTGTGTTTGTGTGTATCTAATGAACACATTGTGGAACAAAGAGAGAGCGATGACATGGTCTGTGCTGAGAGAGAGAGAGAGAGAGAGAGAGAGAGAGAGAGAGAGAGAGAGAGAGAGAGAGAGAGAGAGAGAGAGAGAGAGAGAGAGAGAGAGAGAGAGAGAGAGAGAGAGAGAGAGCGAGAGAGAGCGAGAGAGAGCGCGAGAGAGAGAGATAACAATGGCAGGATAGGATCATAAATAAATACACAATGGGTATTTCTGTGCGTTCAATCTGATTCTCAGTGGGACAGGCTCAGCTGGAAGTGTTGTAACAAATATTGCTGTCTCCCTTTTTCCTTTCTCTTCCACACAAATGGTTTTCAAAGGCACATGCAACTCCCATTCAACAGCCAGTATATTTACAGTCGGCCCCAAACACATAAACATTCAGTCGGTTAAAATATTAGTTATCTTAGAATTATATGATTTAAGATATATTTGATTATATCGATTTTATTTTTAGATCTACAATTCTACTACAAACTGATTCTACAACTAAATATGTCTATAATACATATAGACATATTTTCTGTATATCTTTTGTAGTTATGTTCTAATTATATATTTTTTGTTTCTTTTTAATTGTTACTACTGTCCTAAGTGTTATGCTGTAACAGCTGAATTTCCTCTTAGTATGTCTTCTCTTATCTGTTGATTCGGTCTCATCAATGCTTGTGATTTCTAGTTCTAAAACCAACAAACCAATAGCCAGGACTGTCCATCCAGGTTCTGGGGTCTCGAACAAAGAGCTCTGTGTGGCTGGACGACCTTGACTCTGAGATGACCTCATCACCAGAGGGCCACTCTTTTCAACACCAGGGAGCTTGCAGAGTGGACTGATTGAACGTATACGCACATAATGAATCTTGTCACACGTTGATTGACACGTCGATCATTACGCATTTCAAATATATATATTTATATTTATTTAATTCATTAGGCAGCTTGACGTCAATCTTTTTAAGAAGGGGTTGAGGAGTGTGAGGGGATCACACATAGATGCTTTCATTCACGAGAAACATGAAACATCCTACGACTCAAAATGCTTTATTGGACATTGTTTGACAGGGGAAAGGGCATGCGTTCAACAGTTTTTCTCTTATATTCAACCAAGAACATCTCTATGGATCTTTTCCCTGAACCTTGTGTTCGAACCCATTTGGATAAGGAAAACCCTGACATTGTTACTGTTACACATATACAACAAAAGGACTGGCGAGTCCACACACAGACACACGGTAGTATGCACACAAGCATGCCCAAACACACACACACAGCCACACCCACACCCACACCCACACACACGCTTACATACAGCATTGTCCTGTAATTATACCTTTAGAATCCTGATGTGAAGCAACTTACTGCGACTTTAAGCTGACGTAATTAACTTGCTCTTTGCTCTACTGAAATTGGTCCTCCAATTTCTTTATCCAGCCACAAACACACATGTTAAGTAAAATAAACATCCATGTGTACATAAAGAAACCCTGTGTGTGTGTGTGTGTGTGTGTCTGTCTGTCTGTTTGCGTGCATGCTTGTGTGTGTGTGTGTGTTCGGTGTGTATGTGTGTGTGTCTGAGTCTCTGTTTGCTTTTGTGTGTGTGTGTCTGTTTGCGTGCATGTGCGTGCATGTGTGTGTATGTGTGTGTGTGTGTGTGTGTGTGTGTATGTGCATGTGCGTGTGTGTCAGTGTGTGTGTGCTCACATGTCCCCGGCCCGTATGGATCAAAAGCTGACTGAATCCATCTCCAAGCGACTCACCCCTTCCCCTTTCTGTCTCCCTGCCCCCTCCCCGCCCCCCCCCCTACTCTCTTTCATCTCTGCTCTCAAATGAGAATTTAAGCCCTCTCTCCTTTTTTCATCCTCCCATCGCTGTCCTTCTCCAAACCATCTCTGCTACTCCACCGTCTTGAACCATCACACCCTAAGCGGTTTCTTTACTCAACGTTGCGGCGCAGACACAGGCCACTCGTTCCAAACCACGCGGGCCATTTCACCACGGCCCCCACCTCCATCCCGCTACACATCCCCTCACAGTTCGGTCAGTCTCCTTAACGGTGGGCGTTTAACCACCGAGGGGACCTTGTGCCACATTTTAGAGTCAGACTCGGCGTCCTCACCCTGCTTTCAACATGCAATCGTCTCGTATTTGTTTGTTGTCTGTCTCACATGTCCTGATGCACTGGAACTCAAACCATGCAAAGTAGGGTTCCTAACAGAGAGATACAAGTGATTTGACTCGAATTGAATTGAATTGATTCGATTGAGTCTCTTCTATGTATGTACTGTGCCATGTGTAGTTGTGGTTGTATGTTGTATAGGGTTGCTAGTGGAATTATTTCGGTGGTTTCCTGTTTGTATGTTCACCTCATTCTTTTATGGCCCTTTCCTGTATGTGCAGGACAAATTCCCCCCTTGGGACACCTATTCTATTATATCGAATTCCAACAACATGTTCGTGTTTTTTGTTGCCTAGATTTCTGTTGCTGATGATCTTGTTACCAAACTAAATAGTCCACATTATAGGCTTCTGTGTTTCCTGTTTTATATTCTATTCATTCATTAGGTGTCACCCGTTGTAGTATACGGCAAAACGAGCTAGCGTAGCGACAGCTGGTGAATACATAGCATTTTCTGAACCGGCCCAGATGGCTGTCACAGGTGACTTTGATCCCCAGATCGCAATATCAAGGGAGCGCGCCTGCGTTCCCCTCCGAGGGGAGGTGACAGATATGTCTGTTTTCCTTCTCGCTGCGTTGAAGGCAAGGCGAAGATAGACGCAGAGACGGACGGAGGGCTAAATGAGTTAGAGCCATAGATCCGGGGCCAGGGAGAAGAGCGGTGACAGGGGCCGTGATCCTACGTTTTCCCCTTCCTCTGAAGACGGGGAAGGGCTCGTCGGGGGGGGTGGCACGTGTGACATGAATCTAATCTGGTGGTGTCTCTGTAGCCGGGGGGGGGGGCTCGCCTCTGATCGCCGTCCTCTGGTCACTGTGGGGTCCGGCCCGTGCCGTGACTTACAGCAGCAGCAGCTTTTGGGACGACAGCTAAGCGTTTGTCACCTCGTCCATTCATTGGAAAGCCGAGGCTGCGAAGCCTCATCAATGGGTTGCGTGCTTAATTTGGCCATGTAGACCCCCTGTAGTCACCCATTATTTCCTAGTCTCCCCCTCCCCGCACACACACACACACACACACACACACACGTGCGCACACACACACACACACACGCACCGTTTCCACACGCTCACACTGCCTCATCGTGTGAATCATCGAGCGACGACTACGAGTGTAAACAGAGTGTTTGGAAGCGGCTCACCTGCTCGTACCAGGTGCTTTAAGCCTTTGGCTAAACACGGTCTGCCTCCAAACTCAACACGCTCAATGCCAGTGCAACCAGCTAACAACAACAACAAGAGGTCCGTAGCCCATCGTTTCTTGAACTGTGGGTGGGGGCCAAAAATGGGTTGCAATGCAGGTGGAGGTGGGTCAAGGTCGGGCCATGTACAGAACAATCGGAGATCGGAGTCTTTGGGTCCCAAGATGACAGAGTTTAGGAACCCCTGATGTAAAGCAAAACAATTCTTCTTCTCTGTCTTGGGCAGAGCCATTTTGACAGAAGGAATTTCTTTTGGGATTACCTTACATTAATTCACACATGTTCCTCTCCACCTCTGGGCTGAAAATAGAACCACAGGTGTTTGTAGACGGGAGTGGGTTCGGGTGTTTCAGGATTCTCTCAGCTGGGGTTTCTTCTCTCAGGGACTATCGGTGTCAGGGGAATAGACCGTCAGGACCATCCACGCAGGAAGTAATCCCACGATCACAAGCCTCCTTTCCAGAAGGAGGACTGGTCTATGGTCTTTGGCTGAAGCTTGGGTTGACTGCTGGACTGGAACACAGCGTGTGGATCACTTTTAGGTGACTAGAGAACAAGGAACAGCTCCCTCGTTCCCTTCCTTCAGTCTTTCCTCCCTTCCTCCCCTCCCGCCCTTTGTCCCTCCCTCCTTACTTCCTCCTTCCCTCCCTCCCTCCCTCCCTCCCTCCCTCCCTCCCTCCCTCCCTCATTCTCTTCCTTCCTTCCTTCCTTCCTTCCGTCTTTGCTCCCTCTCTACCTTCCCATCTCCCTCCCCACCTTCCCATCTCCCTCCCCACCTTCCCATCTCCCTCCTCACCTTCCTATCTTTCTCCCTTCCCTCCCTCCCTCCCTCCCTCCCCTCCCTCCCTCCCTCCCTCCCTCCCTCCCTCCCTCCCTCCCTCCCTCCCTCATTCTCTTCCTTCCTTCCTTCCTTCCTTCCTTCCGTCTTT